>JAFCMP010000236.1:0-40927 GCA_017506865.1 Tribonema minus
AATGGCAGAGGATTATTGGGTGTGAAGTAGGCGCTGTTGTTAGCTGCCGCAAGTGATGTTGACGACGCTGGGAGCGCACTTCTCGGCTGCATCGCGATGGTATAGCGACCAAGAAACTGGTCGTGTTGCCGCTGCTGCATGCGTTGCGGCTGCGGGGCCTGGCGAGCTGCCTCCGAGGTCGCTGGGGGCGAAGATAAGCACACAGCACCGAGACCGACCACGGCTGCAGCAGCGGCAGCGGCAGCAGCTCCAGTTGGTGCCTTGGTGGCGGTGGTGGGGCGAGGGCGAACTGATGCTGTCGTATTTGCTGTAGTGGCGGCGACGCCACAGATCTGGCGTATTGAGGCAGAGGCTCTTATGAGCCTCACCCCTGTCTCTTTGGCCTGCTGCCACATTTGGGTGCCAGGCAACCTCCTGCTGCTGCTCCACGCAGCTGGTGTAGTAGACAGTACTAATGATTTGCTGGCCTGGATGCACTTGCAGAGCTGCTGCCACCTCGCCGTCTACAGGATGCGAGCTGTGCCCGAGCAGTACCCCTCAGGTTTTTCGCTCTGCCGAGAGGAAGCCGCCACCACACGACGGGCAACCAGCTGCGCCTGTGACAGTTTCAGATGCAGCTCTCTTCCACACACTCGTTGAATGCAGACTATAGATACGTATACCAGGCCAACCCCAAGAGTGGGCACAACGTGAGGATTGCACCAGGAACAATCCTGGCAATCATCAAATGTGAAGTTCAGCCTGCCGAAAGAAGCAATAACAAAGAGAGAAAAGGGGGGGGCTAGGCTAGCAGCGCCAGGAGTATAGATCTTCCGCAGGCAGTGGTGGAGGACTAGCAGCTGGAGGCAGACCCAACGCACTGGTATCCATCTGAACAATGGACGATGACCCGCATTTGGCAGATGAGGAGGACGTGGAGGTGAGACGAGCTGTGAGAGAGCACTGGTGACAGTAGGTCAGATGAATCAAAACTTATAAAAGTGCAGGATTCAGCCACTGCTAGTTCAGCTCTGCCGTGCCAGTAGACGCACGACTGCCTTGGATCACGGGCGACCAGGCTTTATCATCTGATGGAGCTCGAGTGATGCTTTGGCATGGCTCATCGTTGCTTTCGCCAGAACACTCATAGCTATTACATGGCACGAGGCTTTGCCACATGGTAGCCTCACAAGACCTTTCACTGAGGCAGCACCCAGTACAGGTCGCGTGTAAAATTTGGGTGATCGTGGAGTATGATCGGGCTGCAAGCAAATATCCAGCAGCTGCGGTCAGAAAGTGCAACGGGAAGAACCTGATAAGCACTACAGATGCTGGTGTTCTTCCACGTGCAAGCCCCGATTGTGTTATCCTGTCATGCAGCTGCCCTGTGCAATTGCGCCAAGTCCACTATTTGTCAGAGTGCTACATATCACGGCACAGTCTTACTGTGGGGGCCTCGTGGTCGCAGATAAGAGTACACCTGTACCATGAGCTACAGGACACACGGCAGCCACCA
Source organism: Tribonema minus (assembly GCA_017506865.1). NCBI lineage: Eukaryota > Xanthophyceae > Tribonematales > Tribonemataceae > Tribonema > Tribonema minus. Next base: position 1,496 of record JAFCMP010000236.1, read on the forward strand.
CCTGTTTGCGAACAGGGCTATGCTGATCCGCCGCGTTGTGTGCGTGCCTCCTTTCGATCTTGTTTGAGCTGAAAGTCAAGAACGGGACACAAGCATTATGCATATCCAGGGTGGGTTGCGCGTGCCAATACATGTACTCGTACCATGGTGTTCTGTAGCTGATGTTGCGCCCTGACATTGCTAGCCTCAGGTATCGTTGAGGTGGGCCTTGAGCAGGCTGAAAAGGGTGTGATGCAGTTGCTGCATGAGCCTCACCATGCAAGCGTCGCTCTCACATTCTGCTCCTGCCTTGATTAAGAGCATTGTGTGTGCAGATTTTCATGACTACAGAGCACTCTTTATACCGAAACGCTTGCGTGCAGATTCCAGCATTAGCGTTCACATAAATAAGCATGAGTGGAGGCCATGCGCACGAAGTTGCCTACTCTTGCAGCAGATGGCAAGGAATATTGTAGCCGCAACCACGCTTGCCGTGTCTGTCGCCGGTTCTTGGTCACATAAGGGGCATTTCTTGGCCACCACGTATTCCAGAACGATATACTCTAGCACCTCGATCAATCCAAAGTTGGCAACAGATACGGCAAAGGTGATTGCCCACTTGGGCGATGCCATGCTGTGCCACCAAACCATTGCCCCCTGTCGCAAGTGTAGGCAGTTGTGTAGTGTCTAGGCCCTGTGTCAATCGAAATCACACGCCAACTTCAGGATATCCAACTTGCTGCTCTTGGCGGCCAAATGTAATGTAAAGTACGTTTGCGCTCGTGATTCAAGTGAGGGTCAGGGCAAGTCGCTACGTTGAAGTAGATGGCACAACTCCTGGCTGAAAGTGGCTGCATAGTCTCGCAGCAGTGTATCCAGCAAGAAGGTGTTATCTGCGCAGACAGCGGCATGCACCAACTGTCGTGCACCTGCAACACTTCAATAGCCAGTGTGACCGCAGTGACCCCTCTGGTATGGAAAGCATACTGCAAAGATTGTCAATCACATGCTTACCTGTGAAGCCACTGCGCACATGTGTTGTGGTTACATACATCTGTCACAATCCAACATGCTAGGCATGCCACACAAGATGCGTCTCACGCGCCGGGTCTTTTTAAACCATGCTGAGCACTGTTACAGGTCGAAACGCCAGCGTGCGCATCCCGATTTGGTTGCACTCCTGTAGACTAATCAGATGCTGAGCACTGTCATCACAATGCAGAGCGCTGTTACGTCACTGCACCGTCATTGCCCAGTATACGGGGGACGAAATGGCGCTGCTTCCGCCGAGCTGAGGGCGCTACACATGTGTAATGTTGTCACTGTGGCACGTTTGCACCAATGCTGAGCACTGTCACCACACTGCGGCGATGCAGGTCCCCAGCGCGCAGAAGGCGCTGCGCGGACACAATTTTGTCACTGTGCACGTTTGACTGAATGCTGAGCACTACCACTGCGTCGACATCATGTTGCAGGACGTGGGAGAGGACATGGCGCAGGTGCCGGGCGAGCTGAAGGCGCTGCGCGCGTGCAATAACACGACAACATGTACACATTTGAATGAAAGCTGAGCGCGAGTGTAAAGACATGACAACATGTACGAATGAATGCTGAGCACTGTCACCACATCGTCATCTTGCAGGACGCGGGGGAGGACATGGCGCAGGTGCCCGGCGAGCTGAAAGCTTTGCGCGCGTGCAAGCGCTGCGCGCTCGTCAAGACGCTCACGCAGTTCACCGAGCAGGGGTGCGAGAACTGCCCCTTCCTGCGCATCGAGGAGTCCGCGGAGCGAGTTCACGAGTGCACGTCGTCGTACTTCTCGGGCATGATCGCGATGCTCAACCCAAAGGAGAGCTGGGTGGCGCGGTGGCAGCGCATTCGCGCGTTCAAGCCGGGCATGTATGCTATTGAGGTGATTGGGGAGTTCCCGCCGCACGACCAGGAGTACATGGCCGAGAATGGCATACGGTGGCAGTGCAAACCGCCCAGCAAATAAAAAAAGCATCAAATACGTGTTTTTTGTTTGTTTGTGAGAGGTCCACGATTGGTGCATGCTGTGCTGCATGTTTTTGCCTTGAAGGTGTTGCCATTTTGACGCAGTGGACTGTGTCCACATGTCTTGATCATTGTGCTGTACTGTCAATCCTTGATTACATGCATTGTCAGCATGCGCTGGAGCTTTCAAATGTTGAGGCTGGCCTCGAGAGCAGCAGCAGTACCACCATACCCCATTGGTGACACACATACCTACCGTATGCTTGTCTCGGTACAATACATTCACTCTTCAGCATTGCGCGCCCTCGTCTCAGGGTACCCTGGGTCATGTCTCGGTACAATACATTCACTCTTCAGCATCACGCGCCCTAGTCTAGCGTCTCGTGCTCTGCTTTGGGTCGGCCTGTCTGCTTCACCTCTGGCACGGTGGTGAGCTGCGCTCTCAGGAACCATCTGGCATATAGGTATTCGGTGATGCTGGTGCCATCATATCAAGCGTGCGCTACCTGGTGCAACCTTGAATATAATGAGCAGACCATGCTATTCTGGCTGGACACAACATTCTGTGTGATCTCATTGAGTGTTGTGACATATCATGTGTGCCAGAATTGGCTTCTACTATTCGTCGCACAGGCGTGCCTTCCTTCAGACCTTGCCATGCTTGAAGTATTGCAACCTTCAGTCACCTGCACTGGCCTCGTGTGATGATGTTCATGTCATAACTTCTTTTCGGTGCTCATGATTGAGCAGTGTGATCATGGATTCCAGAGAGATTACAACGATGTTAAATTGCTCAACTTCTCCTCACAAGTTCAACTCCGACAGTTCAACTTGAAGTTGACAAATTGGTGTGTGTGGTGGTGGTTGCAACTACTCACAGCCCAGAGTGCCTCAGTCAGCTGGTTTGCAGGCAGCTCTGCAGCATTGATGAGAAATCGCCATGTCAAGTGCTAAAGCAGCCACTGCAGCTGATGGCGGCAGCAAGAAGAAGATAGGCACCAAAGAGCTGGAGGCGAAGGTGCAAGAGGGTTTGGACATCGTGCAGCAAATCGAGACCGGCAGAGCCGATGGCATGGTGTTCCACTTCGAGGGCGACCTTTTGTTTGAGGTAAGCAATTGACGACTCACATTGTGCAATGTAGCATTCGTGTGTTCTTATCGAACATGACAACCATGAATGTAGATCTGCAGTGGGGCACCTATCTCATCGCGCTGCATGGATATTGCAATTGCCGTCTGGCATTCAATAGCCTGCGAGTAAGCAAAATAGCGTGCGAGTACGCAACTATCACAATCTTCTTGCCGCCAATAGACGATGGCCTGCGGATCCACACAATATCATGTTTTCCCCACTCTGTGCTCTCTTCGAATACCCATGTAGGTACATATATAGGAGAGTATCAGCACTCGCATATCCAACAACCCCATGTCGCGATCCACCCTTGGCAGCGGGGTATGTTTTATGCGAACAGCACAGGAAGCCGGCCTCTGACTTCTCCCTCCCACCAACATGGATGGAGTTGATTGAAAGCCAGCATACATTCTACACCACACATGTCGCAAAGAGCCCTCAGAGGCAGAGTTGAAGCTCACGTGCATGACTTGCCACGTCAAGAATGAACATTGGTTTATCATCAGCAGCTTATCATGGCGGGAAGTCTCGGCATCGAGCTCTCTTCAGTGCATGCATCTGCCACTGTGTCGTCAACGACTCGTCATCGGTGGCCTGTCATTTGTCTCAGCCTGTAGTAAGCATGCACTTGGCAGTACTCATGTTGCAATAGAGACTTTGCAAGCGTATGATCAAGGCGCTGTTTGACTGAACGCATTCATAGTGCCAAAGTGACAACAAAAAGGGAGACTCTTCATGTCGTGACACTATTATTTATGCATGAAGCTCGAGCCTACGCAAAAAGTCATGATTATGATTTTACTGCTGCATAGCACTTGATGACCACTCTTCCCATCTTTCAAGTAAGTATGCATCACATCCACAACCACACACCCTGCTCTGCACGTTATGTTGAACTTGAAGTTGTCAGGCGACAAGGCCGTTGCAAAGGCGCCGCCGGGTCTGCAACTTCACAAGTGTCAGAAGCCCACTTGCGAGAACACAGAGACAATGGGCGGCAAGCCCTTCAACCAGTGCTCTGGCTGCGGCAGCCGCTACTGCTGCCGTGAATGTCAGGTGAGCAGCGTTTATGTGTCGTTGCTGTTGCGCTTCATGGTGCTGAGCTTGCGCGCACTCATCTGTTGCTGTGAGTGCTACGCAAGCTTGTACAGCCCTGGTACTGGGAAACTTTCTGGAAGCACGTATACGAGGCAGGGGTATCATACCACATAATGATGCACAGTCTGGTCAGTGCCAAGGCAACAGACAACTGCGGTTGCGCTCACCAGCATGTCACTTCAATGTTGCCTTGCAATTCAACTTCAAGACTGTAAACATTTGCTGCATGTGGTTCCGCAGTCATCAGTCTCTCTGTACATGACTCGCTTCTGCCCCAGTCAACAACACATCTACTGTCGACGGCAATGGCTGCGCCAGCCTGTTTCCTGCTGCCCAATGGCCTGCATAGACTGAACGGATGATGCCATATCATGCATGCCTCACTCGAATCCGACATGACTCTGCACGCACTAAACGCTTCTGAACATGATATCTTGCACTGTAGTGCGCTCAACACCTGTGGCTGCCATGAGCCACGCACGCTGGTGTTCTTTTGAATGCGATTGTTGCACTGTAGCTAGCGTGCTCGAAGCTGTCACTGCCGTGGCTCATGTGCTCTGGTGTCCCGACAGCGCGCTGATCTCTTGTGGCTATGGCTTTTGCACTACGTGTGTAAGGCGTTGTGTGATCTCTGAAAGTCATGAATGTTGTGCATCATGGGTGTGTACTGAGCCTCTACCTTCAATTCCCCCCCTACCCCCCCCCCCCCCCCTTACCCCTTTTCAACAGGTATCAGACTGGAAGTCCCTGCACAAGCCCATGTGCGCGCAGCTAAAAGCCCTCAGCGCTGGTGCAAAGGTCGACAAACGCGACGCCGTATCCCGCACGCTCAGCAAGGTCCGCCTGTACCTGTGCCCCTTTGCCGTCTGCCACGGCTCAGCGATAGGGCCCGGCTTTGTCTTTGTCCAGTCGCCCAACTCGCTGCTGGAGCTCAACTATATGGGGCCTGTGACGTCTGCGGGACGCGCGCTGCAGAGGTCGCTGGTGCTGCACTACATGTCGCCCGGGGAGTTTGTGGAGGCCGTCATGCAGGTCAGTGCTCAGCGCAAAACTAAATAGTCTACATACATACCCTGAAATGCCATAATATTGATCACATGGATCCCAACAATTTGCGATCACGTGTGCAGCATATACAAGTATAGCTGTCAGGGGTGCTGCTGTAAAAAAAAAAACAGGAACACCATGCACCTGAACACCGAGGCCACATGTGCTTGGTGGCTCAAAAGCACACGCACGCTGTTTGATTGTTCATGGTTGAAAGGGGTACACACCAGCCGAAGCGCAGCATTGTTGTGCGGTGGCGAGGCTTTACTGGCGCACCTGCTCATTACCGTGTGATGGTTCAGGCGGTGGTTTCAACGCAGACATTGCCATGCATCCAACTGTCACACTTGCTTAGCTTTCATCAAATTTTTTGGTATGTGAGTACTCCATTGTACTGCTTCGGCTTTGCACATTCAAGGCTCAGAACAGACTGAGTGCTGAATTTGTGCAGCGCCCCTGGCATTTAGCTGTCACTTATGCCTCAACCCAATGAACCCTACTGCTTCGGAAACCCCTTAATCTCACTGCGCACCACACCTGCTTCCACTGCTCACCGCACTAATCAATTCAGCCCTCAAACCCTCTGTGCACTGCTGCCACCGGCCTCAGGACGACTTTGAGCTCATGACGGTGCGCACCCCCCTCGAAGCTGCCATAGCCGCAGCGGATGCTCAGCGGGAGGTGGTCGTCCTTATGCGTGCGCGCTGTGGCTACATTTGCGTTGTTACAATGCCGCTCGTGCCCGAGATTGCCGTGTGCCGCGCGTTAGCGGGGGACTATGAGGGCAGGGACGCGCTGCAGCTCAACCTCGATGAGCACTGACGCAGCATCCCTGATGCTAGGGTTTGTTGGCGGTAGGGGGCGACTACGAGGGCAGGCAGCTCAAAACCTTGACGAGTGCTGACGCAACCCTAATGCTAGGGCTTCTTAGCGCCCTGGGCCGCATGCTAGCGGGAGGCAAGCCGCGCTGCAGCTCAATTTGGTGAGCGCTGATGTAGCCCTAATGCTAGGGTTTAATGCCATGTGCCGCACGGTGGCACGCGAACACGAGGGCACGACACACAGTAGCTCAGTCTGGATGAGCACTGATGCAACCCTTTTGCTAGGGCTTGTTGGGGCTGCGTGCTTAGCGCTTGCAGCCCCATGACCAGTGCAAGCTTGCGCTAATTCAGCATGGACGAGCACTGACGACACTCCAGACTTCACTTCAACATGCAGCGCATCAACAACGTGCTTAATGCTTGCGGCGCACTGCGAAAGCGCCGCAGCTGAGCGCTGATGATGCCACTCACCACATCACCAGTGGCGGAGCCGATTCAGGTTCATTCCTTTGTGCTGCTTGGGTGAGCAGTGATTGGATTTGACCCATGTAGCCCTGGTCATATGCCTGGTACTCGCAGGAGCTATGCTCACTTGTCCCTGAGTGCAAGCCTGCTTTTCAACTGGAAACCAGCAAGCAGGCTTGCCTGCAGTGCAATTTAAAATTGGTGCTGGCGTGGCCCATCAGCACCTACACTTAGCTCAAGCAAAAGACCTGTCATGAGCACAGACATTCACAACTCAGCACTCTGGACTCACGTGCATTACCTAGTTGCTCAGTCAGTGAAGCAGCATACTGCATGTGCTGAGTCAGGACAGCTGCTGATACTGTGCGGTCATGTGCAAGAAGCATGAGTATGCCTGTAGCAATCCTCAGCCTGCAGCTGTCTTGAAGCAAGAGGGCGAGGGCCATGGTGACCGCACATGACTGCTCAGATGCCCGATAGCACAAGGGAGTCTCCTGCCCAGTCCTCGCGACGGCTGTCGAGTCTTCAAACTCAGTTTTCAGTTGTGCACTCACAACAGTGATTGGCGTTTTGGAGAGCTACCACAAGCGCTTTTCAGTGCGACAATGGTGTGGACACACCTCAACGAAAATGTGACACCAATGATGCGTTGAGTCAAATTGTGATGGCAAATGCTTTCATGCAGTGCAATGTTACTTTCATCCTTTCATCGGACGATTATATCAGCTCCCTATGCAAATCCCTTGTCACTGCACACTGTAGTGAGTTTCGTAGACTCAAATTTGCATGGTCATTATGCCAACATGCAATTGCTGATCATTGACCGTGCAAGGACCATGGCTGTCACATTGTGCAGAGTGCATAGCTGATCAATCAGTCTCACCAAAAAAACACACACCTACATGGGTCACAACATGTTGGTCATCATAGTTGTGACAAACTTGGCATTAGCATATGCATGCATACAATCTGTGTGCCAGGCAATTCTTCCTCTACCACCATGCCTCTAGGTAGCAGCATGTCTTTGGTAGCACTCATGACTTTCACTAAACAGCACGTGCACACAAGATCTGAAGAGGACACAGATGGAGACAGAAGGAGGCAATTGGTCAAAGAGCCTGCAGACAGCAAATGCCGCTTGGCTCCTTATACCACAAACAAGCAGATGTAACAGTATTCCTACCACATCTCGTCCATCCCCTCTTAAATGATCCCCATGCATGTGTGATAGCATTGCAGTAGTCTACAAGGTGACACTGCTGAAAACAGTCTTGACACATTTTGCTAACATCACATAGCTGATAAGTGGGCAACCCCAAGCTACTCTGTTTCGGGACAAACACATCGCAGAACAGTTTTGTGCAGACAACAGACTGGCGTATGACACCTTAGCAGCTGTGACAATCAGGTTCGTACATGAGCCTTACATGCTCAAACTTGAGCAATAGGCGTGCCTGCAAGTGTTGTCCTCCAGCGCACTGTCATTCCAGAGACCATCACCCTTCAGGTTCTCAAGCCAATCACACCAGTTACATAGCGAATTAACAAAACATGCCCTGCACTACAACAATGGATACAGAACTGAGACCAAAGAACACACCTCATTGAGCGCCGCCTGACAACAAGTATTATTGATGCACACTCTGTACATCTGGGTGCAATGTCCATCACAACCACGTTGCGCTTATGCCCACAGCTCATGCATCGAAGCTGCTCTGATGCTGATACCAACAAAAAGCAAATGCCACCGTTGTGCTCCTGCTAAACCATGTAGCCCCTGTTCCATAATCCCATGGTAGTAAAGCCAGAAGTACTGCTGCAAAAACGCCTTGAGACTATACAATCATGGCCGCATCGCCATGTGCAGTGGATCGGCACAGCCTGCCACAGCTGACCACCAGAATGCCACTAGCTGGCTCTGTTGTGACACCACTGGCTGTCGCAAAAGCGTTTAGCAACAGCCCACTTGAACATTTCTGCTGGAACACAGTACCAGCAGAGCGTACTTCAAGTTCACAAACTCTTGACATGCATCCTTGAAACCAAGGATTGCGTTGTCACGATACATTGAGCATGTGCTTGTTGCACATCACTTCTTGCCAAAGCTGAACATGTTGGCAAGCTTGCCCATCACGTCCTGCGCAATGCAAACAAACGACGCATACGTAGAAATGGATGAGAGGAAAGCAACCCGAAATGTATAATGTGATGGATTTCAATGTACATGTGATGATGTAGGTACATAATGTGACTTTAATATGTATGCATGTGGTCATGTAAGAAACTATCGCATAATCTGTGTGGATATGGTGAAACTGCACGAGTGCCTGACAACATCGGAGCACATGCGACACAGTATCATGTACACTAACTGCTTGACCTGGGAGAGTCTTCAGTTCTGCCATGACAGTACACCTCATTAGAGATGAAAGCTGTTTCACGAACGCTGACAGCTGCGTTGCTGGTATCTTGCGACTGTAGATTGGAGCTGATCTTTCAGCTACTCTAGGTTCAAATGCACAAGCTAAAAACTTCTGACGCATGCCTTCAAGCAGGTTCTCCGGGCCCCTGGGGCAACCGCATCCGCAACTGACAAATCTAAATCTGGAAAAGTGGCAGGTGAGGTACCCTGGCCGACTATGTCGCTACACTGCTGCACTTGCAAATACTTCACTTTGCGGTGCAGAAGTGAAGCGCCAACAACAGTGCATGACGACTTCCTACTGCTTCAACCGCTGCAGGTGCCTCTGCTGCCACTCTATGTAACTTGACAATAAAAATCAGACCTTGCAACAATGAATGAAATGCAAAGAGGATTGCAGACCAAAGCACTCACCGCATCCTCGTCCACGTAATCTTTGACCTCGATGGTCTCTACATACCCCCCGAAGAAGTTTTTCTTTGTGCCCGCTGCCTTCTCAAACAGCAGCTGGCTCGCCATCTTCTTGCAGTTCTCGGCATTCTGTCCTGGCACCTTGTCCGCAATGCGCTGCCTACAGAGGCCAAACAGCAGTTGAAGACGAAGTGAGACTAACACAATGCTGAGGGCAATGTGACATTTGAGCAGCGGTGTAGACAATGCTTACATGACCTGTCTGAAACTCCAACAAGAAATAGAATGCGCGGCTGACATGGCATGTGCATGCTTGTCTTTTCCACGTACTGGCCCTCGGCACAAGCTGTGCCAGTAACTGACGCTATCAGCAGATATGGATTCTACTCCTGTGACGCTACATGTGGTAACAACAGCCCACTCACATCTTCCTGCACTACTAGGCAATTTTCCAGCTGCCCGCTCTGCATGCTATACCCTGCATGACCTGCTGTTAGACTGATGACTGCGCCCTGCATTACTGTTGCCACCTCAATGAGGTAGTAATCTGGTGAATAACAGGACATTGTAATCAACCAAGCAGGTATAGCTGGAGCACAGTTTGCGATGCAGTTGCAAGTCTGGGCTGCTCTGAAAACAACAACATGTAAGTGCCGCTCCCTACGGCAACATGCAGCCTCCATGTGTGCTAGCCATGCCTCTCCATCCAAATGCGAAAGAGCCCTCTCACCAGTAGTTGGAAGCTCCTGATGGCACCGTAGCCCTTGCATCAAGAAACTTCTCGTACTGTTCCGGGGAAAACACCCCCGCCTCAGCAGCCTTCTCTGCCGCCTTCTTGGCCGCAATCGCCTGCGCTTTTCTCCTCCGCTCCACAGCAGGGCCGTTCCATGATGAATCAGACGCGACAGGTGTCTTCTTGAGGCCTGGAGGATGGTGCACGCAGCAGTCATGTTGATTAGCATCAGGCATGGTAATTGCCGCACATGTTAATGCCACTGCAATGATGCTACTGATGTACAAGGCGAGCCTGTCTCTGCATCCTTTGCCTCATGGCCCACTTCCTCATATTTGTTGACCAAGTCTTTACAAAAAACAAGAAGGACCGTCCATTGGCGACTGAAAGTTTCCAACGTGTCATGTGTAGACTAGTCGCCAGCTCTTATCAGCTGTCAAGCCATGCTTGGAGGTCCTCAGCAGGATTGTACGATGATGGTGCGACACGAGTGGCTTGGACAGCGTCAATAGAGCGCCCAAAACGGCAGTGCGCGGCGGCAACGCATAACCTGCTGAGGTCAAGCATGACGTACGAGGATGATACAGAAGACATTTTGCTGAAAATGGAAATGGTAGTGACCTACAACAGCTGGAAGCTGCCAGTTGCATGGCATGATGCACTGTTTTAAATGACAGCAATGGCAATGCAATGCTCTTTTAGTGCTGTAGGCAACGCAGGCACGCTGTGGTCCCAATGACAGCACTGTCAATTTTTTTGCACGCAGGGCGTCTACGACATTGCCAGTCACTGCACAGGGACTGGCGAACGTGTGCTTTGCGAAGCAGTCCGTGGTTATGCATTCACAGCTGTCTCACTGATTCCGAACACGATTGTCGAACACGCCTCTCACCTTTGGTCGTTGCGCCAGCCGTGGGGCGAGAGCTGGCGGCAGACGTCGCCTTGGGGGGTCCAAGCTTGAACACCATCTGCGTGGAACATGTGTGCTGCAGAGGGGCTGCGCAAAGCTGGCTGCCTCCGAAGGTAGAGGTAGCGGGAGAGAAGGCTGCAAAACGAGGAGCAAGCAAGCGTCAGCAAGGCACACACGTGGTGTCACTTTGACCAGCAGAATGGCAGCCCAGCATCATGTGAACAGGACTGGCCCTGCTGCAAACGTTTCTAGATCACGCTGAAGTCTTCACACGCGTTGCAACATTTGCGTGGTGTCAACATCGAAAGCTTCTGCCAGGTAGCGAGCTCTCTCCGATTTTTTCACGTACTTCCGCGTCTCATTCCAGCGCGCACGTTGTCTTACCTGTAGCACTGGACGCAAGCGTGAGCGCCACGATGGCCGTTGCTTGAGATGCCTTCATGCTGCAGGGCCGAGGTTAGTGTGAACTATGTGTTCCACACCGTGGAGCGTCACCTCCGTGTGAGTCAGAAACAGTTGAAGAAACTCGCGACTCGGTTTGGCGGCAACGAGTATTTGGCCCGACACTAGACACTTGTGACTGCCAGCGATGAAGCTTCTGTTGGCGATAGCTGCTGCGTTGGCGTCCTGCTGCAGTGTTGTTGCGTTCAGCACCCTGGGAGCTTGCCGGTCACCGTCGTCGTTTGCAGGAAATGGCGTCGCTAGCAGACCTGTGGTGCACAACGAAAGTGGCCTCCAAATGATGGTAAGAGCCTCGCCTGAGAAGGCCAGCGAAGCACGTAGCACATCTTCAACGTTATTGGGTCGATCAAGTAGCCTAGCTGGTGGCATGCGCATGCCGCGCCAGGCAGTGGTTTTTCATGTCAAAGGGAGTGAAAGGGAGGCTGTGCAGCCGCATGATGTTCAACTATAACTTTCGTTCTACCGATATGAGCGGCTCTACGGAGCTGTCTGCGGATACTTTTCACTCAGTTGCTGACGGCCTGCACTAGCCTCCCTTTCAGCCCTGCCACCGATCTTGCGGCACACATGAAATCCAGTCAGCTTACAACTTCGTACGTCAGCGCAGAGGTGTGGCGCGGTACGCAGTGAAGACTAAGGCAGCTGGCTTCAGTGCCTGAATCGCTTCAGTCGTTTTGTTTTGCATTTTAACTAGATTTTACTTGTGCACGAAAATACGCGTGTTTTGTGTGAGTGACTGCACTGAGTACATTAGACCTGAGCGGGCGTCCTGCAAAGGCTCATTGAGTCATCGCGGTGCATTGGCATATGTGAGGCCACCCACCTTGTGACACCACCTTAAATGCTACCAATTCGAATTGGGGGTCATTGATTAAACGTTGATATCCATACATACCAGCCTCAGGTGCATGTCGAGAGCTGTCGGCCTCGCACTGTACCTGCATTTTCCGCCACCCCACAATGCATTGACGGTGCTGCCTGTCTGCACTTCCTTGGAAGCATGATTTCTGGCACATTTCGATTTTGGCATGAACATGTTGCAACAGCCATTTTGCGAGTCTCAAAGTTCCCTGCTTCTGGGGCAGCTGTCTAGATTTGCATCTCCATAGCCATTTGTTTATGGAGAACTTTGCATGTAGCGCATGCGTTGTGTGCCTGTACGCTAGCCGTGGATGGGTAATGCCACAATGCTCAACATGTTTCACCAGCGCTCAGCAACTGCTGAAATAGTCGACACTAGCCTTTGAAGCCAGCAGCGACACGGGGTGCACGTGCTACCTGGACCGTGAGACCTGCAAATGCTGCGTGGCTTGACCTACAAACGATCCATGGCTTGGTGTTAGGGTGTGTGTGGGTAGCATTTGGGTCAAGCAATGCTCAATACATGCATCCGCTGGGCGATCTACTTGCACCGCAAGTGCTAGTTCATCTGCCACCAAACTGGAGCGTGCAAACACACAAGCACATGCCTGTGCTGCCGACGCTCACGACTGCGTTCACTGTGACGCAATGCGCATGTCATCATTCACGTGCAGAGCTTGGCTCCATCTTAAGCGGCGTAACCGCTTTTGCTCTCGGTCTTGCAACACGGAGCAGCGGCATATGAAGCGCTCGGCAACGCTCAGGCGGGCCACGCACGTGCATTAGATGCCCATCCAGCACACCACGCGCCTCATATTGTCTACACTGAACTCTGACATGGCTCGTTTTGAGGCACTGAACTCCAACCGGCTGCGTCGTCCCCACTGCCTGTGAGCACTGAACTCTATCTGAGCACTGAACTCTACTGACACTGAACTCTATTTGGACACTGAAGTCTATCTGGCGCGTCCCCCCCCACCGCCTCTGAGCAGCGCCACATGAAGCGCGTGGCAAAGCTCGGTCTGCCCGCAGACCAGCGCAAGGCCCTGTTGCGGTCTCTCACAACGGAGGTCATACGGCACGGCCGCATTAAGACGACGCTCGTGCGTGCGCGCGCTGTGCGAAAGTATGTTGACCACATGATCCAGCTGGGCAAGGACGGTTCGCTGCACGCGCGTCGCCAGGCGATGGGCTACATGTACGACAAGGCGCTCGTGCACGCGCTGTTTGAGCAGGCGCCGGAGCGCTACGGTGAGTCTGAGTTTGAGTTTCGTTGTTTCTGATGAGCTGTGGGGATACTGGCGCGGCGATATTTTCTGTGCCCGATGCAGAGGGTTGGTGTGTTTGATCAAAGCAGACCCAGTTTGCTGTGTAGGCCGGGAGATGGGAACAAGCCAGCATCGGCGAGGTTTTGTAGATGCACTTGACCGCTGCTCAGTTCCTCCTGCGTCTTGTTAAGCATGGCGTGCAGGCGTTTTCAACGCTTTTGCTGACATGTTGGCTGGGCCCAAACGGTATTCTGATCCTGTGAGCAATCGTTCACGCTTTCGCATGTTGGCAGGTTGCATGCACGTATACAGAGTCACCTTGCTAACTTCTGCCAGTGACCTTTTCGACTTCTTGTCTGGATGTCTATGTGAAAGCAGTATTTGCTTCAACTCACTAAGCGGGGTGCTCACAGACTGCAAGCACATCAGCGCACAGTCAACAATGGCATTCACTCATGGTGACCGCTTGCTTGCCTGTGACTGTGTTTGCACGCAGGAGAGCGCAATGGCGGCTACTGCCGGGTGCTCAAGACCATGCCCCGCCAAGGGGACAACGCCAAGATGGCCATCATTGAGCTGGTCTAAGAAACGGAACCAGCATGCACATTTGCAGGGTTAGGGCAAGGGCACGCCAGCCCTCAGCCATGGGGTAGCCAACCCTAGGTCTAGGGCCAGCGGACCCTATGGCTAGGGTCGTCAACCCACAGTAAAGGTCAACAACATCAACAGCTTCAGGATCCTGTGCCACTGCCCTGTATGGAGGCACACGTGGTCACGTTTTCCACTCTCTCTCTCTCTTGTAGAGAAGACGCGCACGACCCCCACTTTTATGGTGCGCTGCTGCCCGCCTACACGGTGTTTCCTACCTGCGCTTCAGATGGTGCAGTGGGCGTTTCTGTGCCCACACCCCATCGTAATCAATATGCCACAAGTGCTGCTTTCAGGATGGCCATGGTCCCTCAGGCGACTCCTGCTTTGGGCTGCATTGTTGCATTCACCAGAATGCGTGCTGGCTGATGTAGCTGCCTTGCTTCTGTGTCAACAAATTGGACCACAATCATGCAATATCTGCTTTGTGTCATTGCGGCGAATCCATGTAGGTGATGAAATTCAATGAACTGTTTGCCACTCCTGATCAATCACCAGTGCAACGTGCGTCTCAAACTGGAAGATCTTTCCTAGTTGGCACAACTTATGTGCCAGTAGAGTGTGACAAATTCTAGGCCCACTTCGAAAGAGCGGCTCCTCAGGATTGGGCGGTTGGCAAGTCACACAACTTGAACTCAGTTCACGTGACCGGGTGATGCTCCTGATCTGCGAGGCGGGGCAGCGCCTTGCTGATGATGGAGGCCGAAGCGGCCGCAGGCCCAGCGCTAGGGGGCCCTCTCCTGCTGCCGTTATCAGGTAAAGACTTGCTTGCGCTTCAGCACGCAGGATTCACGATGACATGAGCATGCTTCGGCGCGTTGTCGACGCTGGCGTGGGCAGAGTGAAGGAAGCCCCATGAAGATCGACTGAACTGCTTAGCACGTTGCGCAGTGCTCACCATGCGCTCTCTGTGCTGCTGCACACAGGTGTCAAACGGCAGCACTATAATCACGATGGTTTGAGCTTTGGGGCTGCTTCGCCCTGCACAAGTTGTGATCCAGCCGTCGAGAAGGTCAAGCGGCCCAAGAATGGTGTTAGCATCATGATGGTGGACCTGACTCCGGCAGCAGTCGACAGCTGCTGTATTCAAGGTTGTTGCGCTGCTGCTGCTGCAGTCGACAGTCTCACATCCTTGGAAGCGTGGTCAGTACCAAAAACTACAAGCACTAGCGGGATAGCCACCGACAACAACATCCAGACCGCTGCTCGCATCTTTTCAGATCTGAAGAAGGTGGCCATCTTCGAGGTGAGCATTGATTCCAAACAAAAAGCCCGAACCAGCCTCAGCGACATCACAGTACCTAGCGATGTTTGTGCACCAGGCCTAGTGTGCGCGCTAGCCAGTGACAAATGTTCAGCTTCTGCTTTGCACACGTTATACATACTGAAGGAGTGATCCGTTGTCTTTGTGCAGCTGCGGTGGGGTGCGTCAGATGAGTTTTTGACTGCAGTACACATGCGCACATGGCGAAAATACTGTTTGGTTTGAAACTCTCATATCTTTGGCAGACTGCAAAAGTAACACCATAAGCGGCACGCAGGCACAACCTTGTGATGATCAGTAAGCTGTGCTTGGAGTATTGGTTTTTTAGGGGGGGGCGCCCTTAGACATCTGTCACCACACCTGTGTGATGCTAAGCAATAGCTATGAACCTTGAGCTCCTCAATTACTTCAGGAGCTCGCTGTGATACACAATTGCAGGCGAGCAACTTTTGCGGAGGTATCATAGTAGCTGGATGAACCGACCGTGGGAGTGCTGCAAGGCTACGGTTGCTGTTGCAGACATCGAGCAAACACAAAAACCATATCTTGTACTACTTGGTTGGAAGATAATGATCAAGTTGCAGCACAAAGTCAATCTACATTCACCTGTTTTGAAATCGCTTCTCACCAAAGCCACCCGCCAATCCGCCCGTAACAGTGGCTAATTTACATGCCCCAGACGCATATTTGAGTATAATCTGACCCTGCAGATATCCGACATCCCATCAGTCTCATCATGTTCCAGCTATGAGTACACCCTGGTACACCGAGGCAGTGCAGAATGGACTTAGATCTGCATGCAACATGCGACCCAAGCAGCTGTGTAGCCTGCCAACGCCACAAGATTATGCTCGATGTATCATCGGCCTTTCTGAAGGCAGGATTGTGCAAGGAAAAATCTTGCAAAGATCTTGCAAAGATCTAAGTTAAATGTTGCTTAGAGATGTGTACCATTGGCTTTGCTTTCTGGAGGCTTCAGCGCGTTCACTGCATTCTCTCGTTGCATCCTTCCATGTGCAGGTGGTCGGTCACCCACACTTTACAGCTGTTCTCAACCTACAAAGCTCCACGCATCCCAAACATCTGTGGACTTTTATAAGGCTGCAGCTTCAGATCTGCGAGGCGTGCGCACGGAAGATGCTTCAAATGTCCAGGTCAGCTGCAGCAGGCAGAAGCAGCAGCACTTCAAGTTGGTTCCGACCATCACAGCTTTGTTCTTGCACTTGGGTGGTGACTCTACCTTGATGTAGACGTTGAAGAGTTATAGATACTCAGGCTGCTTCTTGCAGAGCCTAATGCGCCATTATTGATATTTGTAGTGACATGTCAGGCTCACAGAGCATGGCTGTAGGGCGTAGCACAACAGGTTCACAGGCTCAACAGTTCACAGTTGTACAGAAACAGCTTTCACCATGTGTCGATGCAGATTCAGGAGCCAGTATTGGCTTAGGTGCCAGAAAAAGTAGACCACGGCAGACATGCACAAATGGGGTCCATGCCACAACTACAATCACACCATTCCAAGGAGCACTTGCATTGCATCGTAAAGTGAATGCGTGGTGCAAACCCAAACCCTCTGAGCATCATCATGCACATCCTTGTTACATACGCACACTGTCGATTGTTTCTGTATTTACGTGATGATGTGCACGCCGATAAAGTTTGTTCTCACAACAGGCATATGGCACGTGCGTCTCCTGGGATCTTACTGTAGCAGCAATTTTTGAATGGGTTGATCAAGATTACACAAGTGCCATTATTTACGTCACATGAACTTCAAGACTAAGCGGATGGTAGCTGTCCCCTTGGCCATAATCAAATTGAAGGGCCTGGCAATGACCCAGAAATGGCGGTGGAACACATCATCTCCGACAACATTATGAGTACTGCAATGTACTGCTTTGATTATGGTTTGATGGTTGCCGTCACGGTCACCGATCCTGCACAAGTGAAATGGTAACACATGCTTGTCAAGAAACTACAACTCAGTATGGTTAAATGTTCAATGCTGCTGATGATATTGTGCAGGCTGGACCATACCCTGCTCTGCGGCGTAGGAAGCCACAAAGTCTGGAGAACGTACAAGAATGAGGTCAGAAAAAGCAGTAAGGCGGCAGGCCTGCAAGTCACCGAGCACACCATTGACATTCGCGAAGGCGAATGCTCTGTAACTTGGACCACGGGGCACTCTCAGCAGGCTCCGGCGGCACCTCAGCTCAATTTCGCAGGGCCTTTCATCGATCAGGACCGCCTTAGTCCTCTGCCCTTTCTTGATGCAAGGAGCGACGACCTGCTTGACAACACGCAGGATGCCGATTGGCAGTTCAGTTAGTACTACAGGTACTGCACCACGGGCGCCATCTGCTGCTGATCAACAACAGACCCGGGGGTAGGAACAACATGTGATGGGAATGTGGGGCGGGATGGGGCCAAAGTACTTGGATCGTAAGTACATGCTGCGATGGTGTCAGTTCATCACAGCTTGTGTGCATGCACGCATAGTCAAACCAAAAAACGTGCAAGTTCTGTTTATGGCAAGCGACCACACCCACGCAGTTGCCAGGCATGGGCAGACGCGTGACGTGTGTGGGGGTTAAAAGGGAGGAGGCTATGGGGGGGGGGGGGAGGGGATCGGGGGGTCACACGAGCATGTATGCAGGGTAGCAATTAGTAGGCACAGCTCTACGCCCTGCATCAGTACGGCATGCGGTGCTGTGCCTTGCACCCCCATTTATCATAGTGCTTCACAGTGCAGGCAGACCAACAGGCCAGCCGCTTGCTCCGATGTTCTGCATTGGCTGGGTGTAGAGGAGCGCAGCTGCTGAGCTGCATGCGGTGCAGTCAAGCGGCCCGCGGAGACACTGCTCAGGTCTGGCGAAACCGCAAGGTTTCACCACCTGTTGCGGTTCTGTGCTGCGCAACAAAGTTGTGCATTGCTTTCCTGGGCCGCTTGAGCTTCATGTGGCGCAGTCAAGCGGCCCGGAGAGACACTGCTCAGGTCTGGCGAAACCGTAAGGTTTCACCACCTGTCGCGGTTCTGTGCTGCGCAACAAAGTTGTGCATTGTTCTCCTGGGCCGCTTGACTGTGCCGCATAAAGCTCGGCAGCTGCGCTCCTCAGCACCCACCATCTGGGCCAGCGGCCGCCTCACTGGCAGGTTGCATTGCCCGTTGCACAGCTAAGTCACCACATCCACTACAGCCTGTAATACGCACATGTTCAAGAGCCGTACTACCAGTATTCATCGATGCAAGTTCCATCGCAGCTGCGCTCAGGACATTGGCACCAAGCGCATCTACACATACTGCTGCCATGGCATGCTCCATGATGGTTGTAAAAAGCCACAAGATGATGCTGCATGTGAGCTCCAGGAGTATGCACATTGTTCCAAGAACAGCAGTAGCAAGGATGTTCAGGCATATATGCAGTACGCGAAACGCTTGAGCTTGGATTCACGCACTTTGCCTATTCCTGCTGCTGCCATTTGCTACGCTGCCAGTGGCTGATGTGTTGAAAGCGTACGCCACGTGGCTAGTCTTCTGTGCTGCATGTTTGAGCAATGGCGCCTGCCCAGTCTGTGGATGCTAGCAGTTGCCATCACTGTGCTGGTGTAGGCGTAATTGAGTGCTGTCTTTTGAAGTGTACGAGTACTGCCATTACCACTGTTGTGATAGCACGAGCAGCTGGCTGTGCTTCGACTCGTGATGGCCGTGCAGCTACAACATAGATTTCACCGGATGCAGACAAGGAGCATGCATGTCAGACAGTCACAGAGTTAGTGCACATCCATTTTGGTGTCCCTTGCTTCAATGCATGCACGCACATGATGCTACGGCACGGCATGGAATGCATTGGTGGCACAATACTTCTGGAGCACCATGAACTGTGTCAGAATCTACAGTAAGATCGGTGGAGATAACGCTCCTGTCCAGTGAACTGAGCGCTGCCGCAGTAATGTATGGCTTAACGCGCCTCAATCAAACGCAGAATCGGCACATAGTACCCGATGAATCCTCGCGGCGGTCCAAGCTGAACTCGCACAAGGGTCCCAGGCCATATGACAAGGCCGCTGGAGGTGGGTGCTGTGTAGTCTTGGGCCAGATTCTTGGCAGGTAGCCATTCACTCCAGGTTGCACTGACTGTTGCACAGCAAATGCATTACAGTCATTACAGCTTATGCGAATGCACATGTGCACGTGCATGTTGTGGCGTGCACACACGCACATACACACACGCTGCTGTCATGCCTCACGATGATGTCACACCAGGCCTTTGCACAAGCCACAAATTTATGTCGATGAACCATGTGCTGATCAGGTTTACATGCAGTTCGTGCGAAACATGTTCATGCGCTCGGATTCTCGCATCTCGCCTTCTTCTGCTGCCGTTCGCTGTGCATGGCTGATGTGTCCAATGCGTGCTCAGCATACTGCGCTGCAGCATGTGCGATCAACGTCGCCTGATTGCTAGTGGATCATCCTATCATTCTGAAATGTGTGCGGTTGCTCAAGTGTATAGTCATGGACGCTGTTGTGGTAAACACGGTGTTTGGGTTGCCGGCTGCAGCTGTGCTTTGATTTGCCGCACGAATGATTGCCGCACAGCTGGTACAATGCAAAAGTTCTCACCGACTCGGATGTGGCGCTACGCAGCAGCCTGAGGTAACTTCAAGTTGAAGCCCGTGGGTGACCATCTATTTTTGCATGCTACATCAACGTGCTTGCACCAGGTGGTGGTCCAACAGTTCAAGTTCACGAAAGAACTTCAAGTGATGGCGAACTTCAAAGAGGTTTGCCCATGTACCGCATCAGCTGGTGCCATACCACAACATTCACCGGCCGGGCTGTACATTGTGGCACAAGGCATGTGAGGTCATTGGGGCAGCGGGCGACCATCTGGTGTCGCAGCTATCATCCGCGTGCGTCAACATTTTCAACTCATTGACGAACTTCAACAGTTGAAGTTAGAAGTGAACTTCAAGAGTTGAAGTTAGAGTGAGGGGCTGGTGATGATTATCTAGATCCATCTGCTGTATGCGCAGCGCCAGGCGATGGGAACAAGGAAGTCTCGATGACCTTTTCATGCATGCACTTGACCTCGTGGTTCAACCTTGCGTCATGTTTCACCCCCATGCGCGACGTATAGAAGGGTTTGAGTCCTGTTGCTGATGTGTGAGCTGGGCTTGTAAGGCAGATAAAACAAGTGTCAGATCTCCAATCCTCTGAGCAGGTGTTGACACTTGAGCATGCTGACAGGTTGCATGCATGCATATAAAGTCACCTGCCCCAAATACGCCTTTTGTTTTCTTGCACACTTACTGCGTGTCCATGTGACAGAGGCGTACTTGAAACTGGGGTATTCACAGCCCGCCAATGCAGTTGATCATCGCACTCACTCACGGTCACCGCGCGCTTGTGACTGCGTGTTGTGCAGGAGAGCGCAACGGCGGCTACTGCCGGGTGCTCAAGACCATGCCCCGCCAAGGAGACAACGCCAAGATGGCCATAATTGAGCTGGTCTAAGAAAACGGAACCAGCATGCACATTTGCAGGGTTAGGGCAAGGGCACGCCAGCCCTCAGTCACGGGGTAGCCAACCCTAGGTCTAGGGCCAGCGGACCCTATGGCTAGGGTCGTCAACCCACAGTAAGGTCAACAACAAATCAGCTTCAGGACTCCTGTGCCACTGCCCTTTAAAAGAAGGCACACGTGGCCACGTTTTCCACTCTGTCTCTCTCTCTTGTAGAGAAGACGCGCAAGACCCCCACTTTTATGGTGCGCTGCTGCCCGCCTACACGGTGTTTCCTACCTGCGCTACAGATGGTGGGCGTTCTGTGCCCACACCCTATCGTAATCAATGCCACAAGTGCTGCTTTCAGGATGGTCAAGGTGCCTCGGGCGACTCCTGCTTTGGGCTGCAATGTTGCGTTCACTGAAAATGCTTGTCGGCCAATGTGGCTGCCTCGGCTTCTGTGTCCACAGCTATGCAACATCTACTTTGAGTCAGCGTGGCTCATCTAGGTTATGCTTCAAGTCATGAACCGTTTTTTGCCCCCGCCCAATCAGTAATCGGTTCGACGCGCTTCTCAACTGAGATGTCCTTTCCCATCTCCTCAGCCTGCCATGCCAGAAAGTCGTAGTGCCATTACTGAAAAGACCCAGCCACGCGTGCAGAGGTTTGTTGCCAAGCCCAAAAAGGGTTAGGGGTAAACTTCAAACAGGCTTTTGAAGTAAACTTTAAACAGGCATGTTGAAGTTGAACATAGGTGACGACATCACACACACGCAGCCAACGCAGCGCGGCGTTGGCGCCACCTGAAAGTACAGATGGAGGCGCCCGCCATGCAAGCGCAGGAGGGCGGGACCTCGACGCCGTTGACAGGTACATCAACACGTACATCACTTGAGATAATCTGAAGAGCTGCGTGGCTTGCAACTTGTTCTGATACTGTAGGCGACGTGACGACGTTACTCGCTGAGGGGACGTGCTCTTCAAATGCGCTGACCATCAGTCATGAGTTTAAAATACCCATTGGCCTGGCAACCTCGCAACATTTTGAAAGACCAAGCTTCGTCTTCTGCTGATTTTCAGGCCTACCGGAGGTGCAACCTTAAGATCCTACGACGGGGCGTTCAGGTTTTGGGCCTGGTGGGCCGAGGAATGGTTGCTCAATCATGCTGGGAAGCGGCGACCTGACGGCCCACGATTGCTACAGCGGCAATGCAGGTTGTAGTGCTGCTGTCGCTGCAGCCAACGACATCACTTCGTTGGCGTTCTGGTCGGCAGCCCTGCCGACCGATACCAGCATCGCCACCAGCGACAACAAGAAGAATGCCAGCAATGTTCTACGGGAACTGAAGAAAATTGCTGTACAAGGTGATGTGCAATGTATGCTGTTACTGCGCTGATCTCATCCCTTTCACCGTGCTCTGCCAACTTCATTGGGGTTCGAAATTGCAACGTCTAACTCGCGCGTAAGCAAGATGGAGTGAACAGTGAACAGTGCCTTCAACGTGCTGAAAGTGGCCTTTTGGGCCCATCAACGTAACCTCAGATAGTCAATCAACCTCACTTGAACTATGTAGATGCTTCTACTCTGCTTAATGCGCCACTGCAATAGGCTTCGTTTTCCTGAAGGCCCGTTGGATACGTGATTTCATATAGCCGTTGGTGTTTGACCGCAGAATACAAGATACATGTGCTTCAGCTTCTAAATACTTCGTAGTAGAACGGTTGGCTTCTGGTTTTAGTATTTACATGAGCAATCACGCTCAACACATCCTACGGTCAGATATGCACACCAGCGTTCAACGAAGTTCGCCATGCACTCTGCTAGGTCTCGTGTCGGCGCAGGCAGCATATGATATCACTCTCCGTGTGAAGCACGCGCGCACACCAATGACTCTGCTGCAACCTGAGTTTTGTACAATCTATTCTTGGAAAGATGGTACTGCCCCTCAGACTTCTCCGAATGCCAAGATTGCAGCACTTGCAAATGTACCAAAAGTTATGAGCACTACACTGTGATCTACTTTGTGACAAGGTGCCCAAAAGCCTTGCATGCACCTTTCTCTCACACGTTGAAGTGTGTACATAGAGACTGCATACGCATGCGGTGTTGAACATGTGGTTCATAGGACATGTCTCATGACCTGAACAGAGGAGCAGTGCAAGGTTGACATAGCAATACCAAAACGTCAGTACAAGGTACACACACACGCCTGGCTTGACCTCTAACGGCATAGACTTGAATTCATTATGCTGACCGCGGGTGCAACAACACCCACAACATCAGGTACACGACATGCACGACGAGCCGCAGTTTACGGTGATTTTCAGCCTCGAGCGCACAAGGCAGCCAGGGTACCTGCTGACCTTTCTCAGGTTACGGCTTCAGATCTGCAAGCCCTGTGCACAAAGGATGCTCAAGGTCTTCAGGTGCGAAGCAAAAGGACAGGTCCCCTCTATCTTCTTCAACAAGAGCATGACGCAGTGATATGAATGCTTGCAGCGATGGTCATTGGCTGAAAGGCTGCGACAAACCCACCTTTTGCACGCAAAACGTTCTGAGCGCCAGCAGCACGTGTGCCGTATTGTGGCAACTCATGTTTCCACGTTTTGGCAAAGACATGTATATACAGTAGCAAAGTATATCCTTTGATTAGTGGGTCGGCCTGTATCTCTTGCATGTTGATTGCGGGCTTCCGTAAACAACAATGTACACAAGCCATTGGTGACTTTGGGAATCATTTATGGCCTGGTGTATGTTGACCGGAGCTTGCATGAACATGCCGCACACTCTCAAACAACTTGAACCTGCCAAAGTCTAAGCCGCCAGATTGCCACTTGTATCAGAGAGTCGTATACTTTCACATCGCATGAACTGTTTTTTCTGCTAGCTTGCACTGATTTGTGCAGGCTGGACACCCTTGCCGCCTACCTGGGCTAGCCTTTTGTCAGTTGTCAGAGCATGATGCAGGCCGCACGACACGACATGATGCTACACATCAAGCTGCTTCATTGTTTCATTTTCTGAGGTCACTTTATGTTTTGCAGTATTTGATCATTGCTGCTGACTCATCTTGGATTTTACCGTTGCTGCTGGTGCCGGTGATGCCGTCGTGCAGGCTGCGTTTTGCTGACAAAGTGTCAAGCCTGCAAGTGTGGGACAGGCATGTCCAAGCAATTTCTGGCAATTGTGTACGCTTGCACTTGCAGGTCAGTGAGCACCTGCTGGACATACGTGCAGGGACCAGCAGCATCAGGGCTATCGTGTAAAGATAGTGGATGAGGTGGGCACCTGATGCCGATGTCATGGCTTGTTTTGACGGGATCAAACGAAGGAGGCGTGCTTTGGGCATCACTTTGCATTAGTTCTAATGCAGAAGAGATGAAGAAGCAAAGGGTGGGAGGGGAAAAAAGGGGGGGACACATGCCCAGTGGGGGAAGGGCGAATGATCCTTGGTTTGTGCAGCTGCACATATGCCGCCGCTTTATCATGTGGCAGCTTCAAGCACCACGCTGCATCTCAAAGTCAAGGCGAGCTGATGTACATATTGGATATGGGGGCAATGGGGGCACGTTCACAAATTGTCACCTGGTCAGACATGCACCACACTATGTGCCACACTGATGGCTTCATTGAAAAGTGGGGCAAGAGGCGAGGGGGGCTCAGCTCGGCTGCTGCACAAGAGTACAGAGTTACTTGCAGTGGGAGCGGAGGAGAGAAGCCACATAACGGTTGCTACCACGGTCTAAAGCGTTGCATCAAGGCTCCCTGCACAGTCACACAGCCAGCTTTACCGAGTCAAGCAGTTCAGTAAAGCAGCACACATCTCCGACCGGAAATGAGCGTCTGCGCCGGAGGCCCAGCATTCTTGCTGGCCGCTGGTGACAACGCTGCACTTTCAGTCACGGTGGAGTGTATGTGCTACTTCACTGAGCTGGTTGATTGAATGGAATCAGTGTACGTTGTAGTATATGCGAGTGCATTTTGGCAGGCTGTCAACAACTGGTACGTGACCGTGAACTCAGCAACTTCACGTAAACTAGCTAGTGAAGGCTTGGCCAAGGCTCTCATGTGTGGCAGCTGCACTAGTGTGCGGACTGCATGTGTTCATTCCATGTAGTAGTTTTGCATTTAGTGACTCAGCGGCTTTCACACATCAACGCAAGTAGCATACAGGCTGCAGTTCAGTGTTGTCATTGGTTTGGTACATATTTGTGCAATCACGCCATTGGACATGTGCAGTGCCGCTGCGAGATGTGTACGTGCGAAGGTGCTGCATGCACTTAAGTTGCATGTACTTTTTATCAATTCTCGCTCAGGGCGCGAAAAAGCCCAGATGATTGGCATCTAGCTGTAAGGAATCTACATGTCGTATGACAGTCTGAAAGTGTCGCAACGACAACCACTCAAACGCTGCCGCCGCCAAATGGCATCTCGGGGTCCTCCCCTACGTCCTCCTCCATGTGCCCCCCCCCCTGGATTCTGCCATGTGTGTCATGACACGGCCAGAGTACGCCATGTGGAGCGCTGCCGACAGTGCCGAGCGTAAGCGCGCCAGGGCGATGCCCTTGAGAGCTCTAGGGCGCGCTCCTCCGGGCACTGACATCCTGCTGGCATACTCCGTCGCCACAGCCTCCAGCAGCTTCCGCCCCTGCTCCCCGATGCTGCCAAATGACCCTATTGCCAAAGTGGCAAGTTTGTAGCAATTCTGATCATAATGACCAGTATAGTGGGTAGTCTTGGCGGCCTCTTGGTCGCGGCAGCATCGCTCGGGGTCTGCTGCAGTCTTCGCCGCCCGCGACGCCACCTGTGCCTCGAAGCAGGTAACGTCCACCATGAGCGGTAGGTGGCGTGTCGGGTCGTCGTAGCCGGTCACCGGGAAGGCGTCGGCAGGCAGCACGATGTCCATCCTGCGACTCCCCAGCGGCCCGGCGGACCCCAGAAGCGGCGTGTAGTCCTCGTCCACCAGTCCCGTTTTGAGGTATTGCCGCAGGATGCGCTGCGTGGCCCTCTTGACGCTATTGTGGACGATGGTGTCGTGCGCCTTGACGCGTGGCGCTTGACACAGCCGTGCATGCAGGGTGCCGACCGGCGACTTCCCGCACAGCTTGCAGCCTGCCGTCTGCTCCTCTACTCCGATGGCGCGTTTGACGGCCAGCTGCCAGGATAGGCCATCGAACGAAGCCGTTGTGGAGTACATGGGCTCGTTGAGGAATGCCATGCCGATCGAGTGCATGTGGCGCTGCGACCGGAATCGAGCAAGTGCTTGCGTGCATTGCGTGCCCTGCGGCAGTTGCAGGTCCGCCTCCACCTTATCTGCAAGCTCGGTAGCGACGGCATCTGCAAGCGCACTCTGATTGGGGCGCTTCAGGCTACACTGCAACTGCAGAGCACTGGCGTCAAGTACGCAAGCAGCATCCGCACCAGTGCCACCACCTGCTGTCGGCCGCAGCGGCGGCTGCTGCGTAGGTGGTTGCTGCTGCAGTGGCGTTAGCGCTGGTGGCAGTATATGTTCCAGCTTGTCACCTGTTGCTGCACGTAGAGATGTGGCAGCTGTGGCGATCGTCCGCATGAGGGGCAGGCGCGCCACCTCTGCTGCTGCTGCGCCTTGTAGCATTGCTGGTGTGGAATGCGCAGCGCCTGCATTGACGGCTGCCGCTGCTGCGTGCGCTGGTGCTGCAGCTGCGCCGCCTGCCGTTGCTGCTGCTGCCATTGGTGTTGCTGCTGCCGCAGGTGTTGGTGCAGCACCTGCCGCATTGGCCGCTGCCACCGCCATTGCTGCTGTCGCAGCCGGCACGGTTGCGGCGCCGCCTGCCGACGCTGCTCCTGTTGCAGGTGCTGCAGCAGCACTTAGGCTAGTAGGGCCTGTAGCAGCTGTGTTGCCTATGCCCGCAGCCGCTGCTGTTGATGCTGCAGTTAGTGAGGCCGCCGAGGCCACTTGAGGTGCAACATGTGCTGCCGCTGCTGCAGCAGCCTCTGATGCTGGAGCAGCTGCTGCTGCCGCCGCTGCTGCTGCCGCCGGAGTAGTTGCGCCGTGCGCCGCCGCTGCTGCTGCTGCCGCTGGTGCCGCCTGTGCTGCCGCCGCGGCCCCTGATCCAGTTGCATGTGTTTTGTATTAATGCATGTACTACTGTGTGAGCCACAGAGCCGAGTTTGCATGAGGCATCATTGATACAAATGTATGAGCACGTGTATATTTTTCACAATCGGCGTTATCATGCCACCTGCCTGTTGGTTTCGCAAATGGAGGCAATTCTGATCTCAATGCTCCGCTTGTTCATGCCATGATTTGTGCCATACAGCTTGATTGAGCAACTGCTAGCCTACTTGTAGCCCTTAAGGATGCACCTTGTGCTGCAACGCGACCCATTGCAGCAACATAAATAATTGCCTTTTACAAAAGAAGCGGATTAAATATGAGCCAAACATCTACCCTGAAGTATGAATGCGATTCTGCGAATTGCATCTGGCGTTCTGGGACGTTCTCATCTTCTGCAGATCTGGCACCCAAAGCATCAAAGACTCAAGTATCCTGATGAGTTTGTCTGCATCACCATGACATTGGCATTTCAGCTACTGAATCTCGGGCTGATGACACAGGCGGTGCTAGAAAGTTGACATGTTTCTTAACTGCATCTGGCATCTGAAGCATCAAGAATTCAAGTTTTCTGATGACTTTGTCTGCATTCGCATGACATTGGTGGTATTGAGCTACTGAATACCAGGCTGATGGCACAGGCAGTGCTAGAGGGTTTTGTCATGTTTGAGTTAAAGACAGCAACGTGGGCAGCAGATGATGGGATTTTCAGTATTTGTTCAAGAATGGTAGAATGGAGCTTAGTGGAAAGTACGCATTGATGATACATGAAATCGCTTGCAGCACCGGGTGCACCGCTGCTAAACGGCTGCGTCCGTTTGCACAGGTGATCACTACGCATTGCGCGGCTCGTGTCCAAGCTGGGCTGGCTGGCGCGGTTTGCAAGACTCCTGTAGGATGATGCAGATGGCCTCAGGCCCTGCGCTAGGGGGGGGGGCTACGCTGCCGTCCACAGGTGAGGGCACTACTTCAGCGTACTACGAGGCTCTCTCTGTTTTTTGATGCGACAAGACCCATCGACATCGGCGTGCGTGACTAGACTATATGCACCAACTGCATCGTAAGCGTGTTGACTCGTGGCATCCTTAGCAGCTGGCGTGGGTGACGTGAAGCATAGCATGTCGTACTCATTGCGAGCTGGCTTGCTCTGCTATCAAATCGCCCAGCTTTTTCACGTGTGCTATGCTACGCTGCTGCTGCGGCAGGTATCCGGCAGGACTACAACCCAGAACAGGGGTTAAGCTTTGAAGCCACCAAACCCTGCGAAAAGTGCAAAGAGTCGGTGAAGACAGTCAAGAGGCCCAAGAATGGTGTCAGCATCATGATGGCAGACTTCGACTTGACAGCAGGCGTTTGCTGCTCCAACAATCAACATTGCAGCGCTGCTACCGCTGATGGAAACATCACATACCTCGAAGCGTGGTCAGGGAAAAGCGTTGGTAACACCAGCATGATAGCAACCGATGAGCAGATGGCCGATGCTGGTCGTACCGGTCCAGATCTGAAGATGATTGCCCTTTTTGAGGTGCGCATAGCCAGCCCAAGTACAAGAATTCGTGTACGTGTAGATTCCGTACAGCAAGCTTAGATATCATTGACCTGGGCTTTTTCGCGCCCTGGGCGAGAATTAATAAGAAGTACAAGAACTCGACCCGACCTTGGCTTGCGTATTCATGACGCACATTCACACAGTGGCAGTGATCTGCGTGTTGGCAGTAGCGTTGATTGTAATATGTTGTTGGACAGTCTCTCATGTAGAACGCGCTCATGGCAGTTGGATTTATTAGAGCCAGCGGTTGCGATGGATTTGTCTTTGTCTATATCACTGATGGCATATATGCGCTGCCACTAGTTCACTCTTTGTGCGTGTATTGAGCAGCAGCTTGGATGTGCTTAACATTGCGCAAAGCACTTGATTGTGGGGGCCATGCAAGCCGTCATCACTTGCGGACACAGTTGCTGGGCTCAGTTTTTTTCCCCTCAAAGATGCAAACATATAATTACTTAGTCTAGCGACTCACAAATGGCATTCTTCAAATGCAAAGCAGCTGTTGTACGTATGGACTTGTATTTATAAAGGCCCAAGGGAGGCCGGGTTGCCTATGCAATCGAAAAGCTTGCGTCAACGCAGCAGCCTAGTCTGCGCTGTGCCCTAGGAGTTTGGATACCGGCGCCGCAACACAGCCCAGCATTCGCGCTCCACGTGTGTATGCCATGACGCGCTCCGCCAACTCCCGCGCCAGCGATATGCTCAGCTCAATGTGGATCTGACGCTTAGCTAACCCGGCCTTGCGTAACACATCTGCCTTCCCCCCCCCTGAGCACAGTGCTGAGTGCATTGCCAACTCCTTAACAAAAAGGCTTGTCTGCTTGCCCAGCCGTCCGTACGACTCCTGCACGAATGGCACAAAAGCCCAAGATGACGTCAAGGTGCCGGTGTGGTGCTTGACCTTCGCGTCCTCCCCCACCCCAGCAGCATAGCCGTCCGTGTTCGAGGCATTTGTTTTGCCTGTCAGGTACGAGCTCGCTGTGGGTGCGCGCACACTTGTGTCTAGCACTATTCCCTTGTTACGGTATGCACTGCTAAAGTGCAGACACCCTGGGTCAATGACTGTGTCCGCCCGATACCCCGGTACCTTGAAGACGCTAGCGTCCTCATTGCGGACAATAGAGACATGGTGCTGTCTCAAGATGCGCTGTAGGCACCGCTTTTGGGCAGTGTGTGTCGCGTTGTGCCCCCGTATGTGCTGGCTGGGGCAGCTGATCGCATGCGTGGAGGTGGGGCTCACGTCACTGCACCGCCATGGGCACACCTCGCCCTGTATGCCCCACCCGTCTATAAAGATCGCAACCATAATCATCGTGGCTGCTGCCATACTGGACATGGGCGCCGCACCCGGGCGGTCATTGGCAGCGGGTGGCACGCTCATCCACGCCATTGCCCCGGACGCACGCTGGCTGCGCAGCTGCGCCAGGACCCGCGCGCTAGCCTGTTGGCGGCGGCGGCTGGTGTCACGCAAGTCACCAATAAGTGTAGCCTGCGTCGGCTTGCCCACGGCACCAGCCGAGGCAGCCTCTAGGTCCTCCACCAGGCAGTCCTCGTATTGACGTCGAAGAACATTTGAAAGGCCGGCTTGTAGTCCGTGCGTGAAGTGACCGCGCCGGCGGCGGGGCACTACCTTTCTGCAGATCTCGTCAGCATAGGCCTCCCAGTCGTCGTCGTCGTCCTCCTGCCCGCCGCTGCAGCTGCTTTCTTCCGCGCTAGTTTGTGTTTTAGCGGGCGTGGAAGAGGCAGCCGCGGCAGCGGCTTGAGGGCCAGGTACGGTCGCCGCCGCAGCGGCCGCCTCGGCGCCAGGCACAATGCCGTGGGTGTGTGGGGCTGGCTCAGTGGTCCCCGTCTCCGTGACGGCAGTTGCGGCGTAGATCGCTTGCACCGCAGTGGGGAGCGTCGACGCTGCGGCCGTTGTATCCGCTGCCCACCGTAGCAACGATGCTGGGAGCTGCTCGGCCACAGCTGTGCGTGATTTTTCGCCGCCATCAGCTGTCAGCGCTCGCGTAGAGCGTCGCACGGCCTCGATGATTGGCGGCAGTCCCTGGTCCTCGCGTATTGCGCATGAGTGCTGCGCGAACCAGGTGACTGCGCCGTGTTCGTCAGTGCCGAGCCTCAGGGCCCCTGCTGCCACAGTGGCATGAATTATTGCAGGCCGCAGTGTTGTGCATGCCTGGGCCGTGTATGCGGCTGGTGCCAGTAGCCCCAAAAGCGGCATGCCCAGACCGCCTCGTCGCTCCGGCAACCGTGACGCCCGCAGTGGCACTGCGATGTCCGTGAGTTCTGGCGGGCCCAAGCGCGGCAATACCAGCACGCTGCCACTGCTGGCTACCTCATTGTCACCAGCAGTGCAGGCGGCCAGCAGGTGTGACTTCATGACTGCCGCGGTAGCGCAGCCGTGCAGGTGCAGCATGCGTTCAAGCGTCCATGCACAGAACCCGTCAAATGCGTGCAGCCATGTCTCACTCAAAGCCGTGTCAACGACCCGAGCTAAGAAGCCCATGCGCTTTGTCAGTGACCTGCGCAGAATGAATTGTGCTGCCTGTAGGTGATGCCGCGCCATCCCAGCTAGCTGCCACGACAATCGCCATGTCCCTGCGTCAACAAGATGCTTGCTCATGGCAGCATGCACATAGGCTGGGTGCCCTACCGGTACCCCGACCGACGTAAAGCCCTGACTGGATTCTGGCATGGTGGCGTCCACAAACGGTATGTCAAGGGCGCGCAGGCGTGCTCTGGCCGCTTCATCAAACACTGTGCCGCGCATGGCAATGGCCAGCGACTTGTCTGGTCGAACGCGTAGGCCCCCTGCCGCAAGCCGACGGATCACCTCTGCCACCCCAGCGGCCGCTGCATCGTCGAAGTAGGCAGCTTGCAGCACGTTGAGGTCATCCAGGAAAGCGCAGTGCGGGGCTGGCGGTTCCGCTGTGCTGTGGCCGTAGGCCGGCATACTGCCGGGCGTCGCACTCACTCCATCAGGGTAGAAGAGTAGGAATGCCGCTGCCACTGCAAAGTACAGCGGCCCTAGAGGGTCCCCTTGCTGGCACCCTAGGTGGGAGCAGATAATGCGAGCTTCACCGTTCACCTCCACTCGCATCTCTGGGGCAGTGTCACCACAGTATACGGACTCAAAGTGCGGGAGCAGCTCCGGACAGAAGAGCATAAGTCCCCGCACAATGGCGGCGCGATCCACACTGTTAAATGCGTTCTCACAGTCCAGCTGGATTGTGGTGCCATACAGCTCGTGCCACACGCGCGCGCGCGCTGCCACATGCTCGACGCCAGACCGGTATCCTACGCCAAACTGCGACATGGAGGCCAGCAGCCCCGATATTTTGCCCTTGACACCCCGTGCCGCTGTGGACCCGAGGAGTCTGCGCCAGACACTGGAGCAGGCGATCGGACGCCGCTTCTGTCCTATGCCTGAGAGGGCCGCGGCGCGGAGAAGCCGTTGCGATTGCTCCGGCAGCAGTTCGGGCTCAACAAGCAGCGTCGTGAACACCTTGGCCAGGTGATGGGCGAATGCCGGTTCCATCACATCCGATTCTGAATCACCAGCTAGTCCTGGCGAGGCACTGCCCACGGGGCGGGTGGCTGCTTTCACTGGTGCACCAGGCCCAGCGGCCATCAAGAGGTGTTCATAGCGTAGGCCGTCCAGCCCTCCTGCCTTCCCCGCCCCTGCTGCGGACAAGGTCGACAGTATGTCTGTCGCCTCCACCTCGAGGCGCCGTCCGGCTGCGCTGGCAGCATCCTCAGGCCTATCGCTGCGATCATGCGCCTGACCCGATTCGAAGACGGGACTGCCGCTGCCAGCGGGCCCGGCGGTCGTTGCCACCCCTGCGCCGTGCAAGCAGTGCCGCCGGGCGTCGCGTACCAGGCCGCGCACTTGCTCCATTGGCGTATCGACTACCCCGGGCCGGGTGCCAGTTTCAGGGTGCTTTGCTGCCAGCACCTGTGCCGTGACCTCGTCTGCTGGGGCGCATGCTTCACGCGCCTCTAGTCGTGCGGCAGCCAGGCCTACCCCCCGTTGCTTGCCTGAGAGGGCAGCGCATGCTGTTTGCTGCCTGGAGTCAGCCTCCGTCCAGTCGGCATCGAAGTTCGTTTGTGCCGACGCCGTAGCTGCGTTGTTTGGTTTGGGGGCCCGCAGCGCCGCTGCTGCTGACAGCGTCTTTCTCAGTAGCTCCGCAAAGTCGCCAGACAGCAACGCTGCCAGCCGGGCCGCAGGCGGCATACCGGTTCCCTCCGGTTGCCTACCAAAGGCCATTGCTGCTAGCAGGTGCAGCAGCCTGTAGCCGCGCTGCACTAGAGTCTGAGAAACCTGATGAGCAAACGCCCCGGCACCATGGTGGAGGCGCACCCGTGCCGCCTCACGTGCACTGTCTGTGGCGTCCGCCAGTAGTCGTGTGGCGTGCTCCACTAGCCGTGCCCACTGGGTGCACTGCAGCTGAGTGCGGAAGGGGTTGGCAGTCGTGGTGAACCGTAGCAGCAGTAGATCCGCCTCATTGGTCTGGTCAAGTGCGTGGACGACCGAGGGCGTCGAGAGGTCCCAAGCCAGGGATGCTCGTGACTGGGGCTTTGAGGGCCTGCCACTGGTGGTGGTGGTCGGGGGGGGCGGTGACGCGGCATCGTCCGGCGGGTCCAAGTCCATGTCCGCCCATCCCACGGCCGTCCCGTGGGGGGGGCTGCTGTCCTGCAGCCTTAGGCTGTTAGACTGAGTGCGGCTGCCGGCGCTGCCAGGCGGTGCTGCAGCAGCTGCCGTTCGGCGCCGGCGTTGCGCGCCGGTTGCCGTGGCCGCCGGGCGTTTCTTGCTGGACTTTGAGTTGGCAGCGCCACTAGCCGGCACCGCCGGTGGCTTTGGAGGTGTCGCTGCGGCAGCCCCCGCCGCCGCGGCCGCGCCGTCGCTACCCGCACCCCCGCCCTCGGACTGGCCCGGGGGTACTGCCGGGCGTGCGCGCGTGGGGGCGCTTCCATTCCGTCGACACGTGTGGCATGGCGAGGTCAGCGCGCATTGCCTCTGCCCCGCGCTGGCTGACATATGGACCAGACCGCAGGCACCTGTGCATGCACTCAGCTTCCTTACCGCCCGTAGGAAGTCTTCTGCCGTGCAACCATACATGGTGCTCATCTCCTGCACACGCTTGGCATGGTGTGCCCCAGTGTTGCAGGTACTGCTGCCTGAAGGGGCACGGTCACCGGATGGGTCGTGATCAACCTGCTGCCGGATGCCCTTGGCGTATGCTGCCGCCAGATTTTGCTGACAGTGTGATGTGCTCGCCTCAGGGTTCAGCATCGACCTCGTGCAGCTACCACCGTTGAAGTGGGCCACTACCGGTGCCATGCGGCTCGCAGCTGACAGTTTGCCTCGCTGTTTGCTGTCCTCTTTCTGACCAAGCTGCCAAAATGCCAGTGTGCATAAAGGACACCTCAGTGGCTCAGGCTGCTGTGGCAACTGCAGCGCAGTACGGGGCTGTGTCCGACTCGGAGCCGTGATGTGGGTGCTGTTAGCTTGAGTGGTCGCCGACGCTGTCATAGTGGTTGGCAAGGGCGGAGCTGCCGCAGGGGCGACAAGCAGTTCAAAGTGTCCCACATTTGTATATAGCCCAGGCGGCGTCCACAGCACATCCAGATGGCAGTCAGGCTGAGCTGGAGTTGCCGGTGCGAATACCGCTGGCAGCCCCATCAGTTGTGCCAGCACCAGCCCTGTTGATTTTTGCGTGCTGCCAGTGGCCTGAGGCTCGGCCTGCCACACCGTCACCGAGACCGCGTAGACCGCTGCAACAATGGCCCACACAGACAAACCGAGGGGCCGTCCCCACACGCCCTCTTCCTGTAGGCGTTGCAGCAGGAGCGTGTGCCCGCTGTCCGCGCTGTCCGTTTCATTTGTGCCGTACTCGATTGCGAGGCAGCGAGCGCGTGTCCCGTACGTGTCGAATTGTTCACGTGTACACGCAGGTTGGGCTGCTGCATGCGCGGTCAGTTGACGCATCGATGACATGCTGGCCCCTTGTTTGCCCGCCCCCTGCGTGACGTATGCCACCATCCCGTCCAGCAGTGCCTCTCGCATGGCAATCACCAGTGCTGGGGCCGGCAGTCCGTGCTCAACTGCGACGCTGTCTATGCCGTGTAGAGCTGTATGAATCAGGCAGTTGCCGTTGCCCACGTTGCTCACGGGGCGAAGCTCCCCACCACGTGCTAGCGTCGCTGTGTTTTCCCCAAGCGCCTGTTTGTGGAGTGCCTGCAGGCCCGTGTGCCAAGTGGAAAAACCATAGTTGGTGGCTTTTGCCAGCGCGTCTTGCTGCTCCTCCACGGTGACTGTATGGCACACGGTTGAGGGTATCCGGGTCGCCACCGTCACGGTGGTGACCTTCGCCGGCCCGGATATTGGTGCTGAGGGGGCAGAGGCACCGCCCCTCGGCGGTGTGGTGGCTGGTGCCAGGGGTGCACGAGAATTGTCGCACTGGGCCTGTCGCTCCTGCGTCCGCCGTCTGTGTTTACCTCTGCGTCGACTGCGCTTTCCACTGGCAACCATAGCCGTGACAGGTGCTGTCTCGGTCATTGTTGCGTGGGTGCTGTTATCACCAGCCTGCGTTACGTCTGACTCACCACGTTTCCCGGCTGGCTGGCGAGGCGACCTGGCAACGACCGGTTCCCTAAGGGAGAGTTGGTCAAACACCGTTGCCAGGTCATTACCTTCTTCTCGGAGGGAGAGCAAGCTGAACGTGACCGTCAGGTCATGCATCTGACTCACCAGCGGTGCGCAGGAAGTCCGGCCCAGCAGGGTCTGTGTTGCTGGCGCGTCGCTGGGCGCCGGCCGCATATGCAGTCGGCGTGACGTGCGGCAGGGTCCAAGCTTGGTACCCGTCGGCCAAGCGCAAAGCACCGTGACGCGTGCCCGATTGGGGGCAAGGGCCAGTGCACGTACCCTGCGCGCGAGTGCGCCAGCCGCCCCCAGCAGGCCTTGCCAGTGTGATCCCGTCGGGTCCCTGGGGCATTCGCTAGACTGAGCGCCCGCTGCGACAGCAGCTGCGGCACTGCCAGGTGTGCTGGGCACACGATCGTTGCTTGACATCGTTGCGCCGCTATCGCTAGCACGACTTTCGCCAGGCAGCACACCCATTGTGCTGCTCCGGGTCAGTCTCGGCAGCGGCGCATCTGCCACACCGTCCAACGTAGATGCATGGGCTTGCCTGGGGTCTACCCCCAGGTGCTCGCATCCGAGGAATTTGCGTATGGGACCACATTTGCTAGCGGCGGCGAGCAGCGCGGCTGTTGGCTTCAGGCTATTCCCCCCACCAACAGCTGCACCACCCGCTGCCGCCGCGCATGTCGTTGGTCGGGTGTGTATGTCAGCAATGTGATCATGGCCTGATGCACGGTCACAGCCTGACAGTGTGCATGCTGTCGCGGCGACCGGGCCTGCGAGGCAGTCGGCGCAGCGCCACACGTCGCACTGGTCCAGGGCCCCTAGATCACCAGATGGTGTCGTGGCGCTTGCTGCTGTGCGTCTGATGAAGAGGTTGCCGCACCGTCGCAGACCTGCTCTAGGCCGCCGTATATTGGTCGGTGGTCTAGGAAAAGCTGAACATGCAGTTCTGCAAATTGCTTCCCTTTCCCTGTGTGGCGCGTGCGCTGGTGTGCACATGCGTGTGCCGCTGGGCAATTCTTTCCCGGGGCCCGAGGATTTGCTCGCACTATGAACTTGTCGCACATGCGGCAGTCCAGCCCCGGGATATTGACCTTCCGGTTGGCAGCGGGTGTCTTGGCGGGCGCCAAAACTGTCATAGCGGTGATGCCGGATATTGGGTGCCCGTTGCGACTGTTACCGTCAGAGGTGACGCTGCCGCCTGACAGAGAGGCGCCGCTGCCAGCTGGCTGCAAAGACCGGGACGTGATTCGTCTCTGGTGACCCGCCGGCCCAGGTTCGCCAACTTCCATCGGTACAGGCATGGTCACGGTGACCGGCTTTGCCAGCGCACCGCCAGACTGTGGCTCTGGACGGGTGACGCTGCCAGTGCTTTGGGCGCTGGCGCGGCGCCGACCCCGCCGGGGTGCAGCCGCCCCACGTTCGCCGCCCGGTGCAGCAGCCGCTGCGGCCGCTGGTGCTGTTGTCACCATGTCTGCAGTACATGGGGTTTCCGCTGCGGTGACCTCCATCGGCTGAGGACCGGGATGCCACTGGGGAGAGGCGCCGCTGCTAGCTGGCTGCGAAGGCCGCGACGTGATCCGTCTCTGGTGACCCGCTGGCCCACTGGTAGGTTCGCCAACTTCCATCGGTACGGGCACGGTCGTGGTGACCGCCTTTGCCAGCGCACTCAGTTTGCCAGACGGCGACTCTGGGCGGTTGATGCTGCCAATGCTTCCGAGGCGTCCCAGGGGCGGCCCGGCGCTGGCGCCGCGACGCCGACCCCGCCGGGATGCAGCTGCCCCGCGTTGGCCATCTGATGCGGCAGCGCCTGCCGGCGGTTTTGGCACCATGTCTGCCGCACGTGGCGTTGCCGCCGCCGTTAAGTCGGAGGTAACCTTGCGACCGCATGCAGCGGCGGCTGTGACAGTCGTCCGTGGCTGTGCAACCACCGGGTTGGCCGGTGCGGGCCCCGCCGCTGGTGCGGCAGTGGCAGCCGTCACTAAAGGCGTTTTCCGCCGCGAACGTCGTTTTGGCATTGGCGTTGTCGCTACTGGTGAATCCGGCGGCAGTGTCGCCCGACGGCGTTTATTTGCCGCTGGTGGCGGTAGTACCACCAAGCTCAGTACAATCATCGCTGCTGGCGGCAGTGCCTCCCGTAAACTCGCCGCTTGAGACTCCGAGTCACTGGCAGGCTGATGCCGCGGGCGCTTCGTCTGTGAGCATCCCCTGTCACAGTGATTAGCGGCACCTGGGCTAGACAGATGGCGGCGGCGCTTCTTGACGTGCGCGTGGCTGCCACTGCCCTGAGGCTCGTCCGAGTCGGCTGACGACAAGTGTAGTCTGCGCATGCTTCTGCACAGCTCTGCAACCTGACTGCACACTGGCACCTCTGGCATCGGCCGCGGTCTAGAGCTCTGGGCCATCAGCTGAGGTGGTGGCGGGCCGGGTATCGGTGGCGGGTCCGGTATCGGCGGCGGGCCGGTATCGGCGGTGGGCCCGGTATCGGCGGCGGGCCCGGTATCGGCGGGGGGCCCGGTATCGGCGGCGGGCCCGGGATCGGCGGCGGGCCCGGGATCGGCGGCGGGCCCGGGATTGGCGGCGGGCCCGGGATCGGTGGCGGCGGCGGTATCACTAGGCGTACCCAACGGCCAACACCATGGCGGCGTCTGCGGCGTGTGTCAGATTGGCGTGCAGCTTTGACCTGCCACCACCACAAGCCAGTATTCAGCCCGTGGTTGCGCTGTTCCCGTTTGCGTTTCAGAGGTGACCCCTCCCCACGTGAGGCAGGGCTGGTAAGCCAGTGGAGAGCCATAGCTTTGAAAGGCGACTTTGAGGCGCGAGAGAAAAAAAAAAAAAAAAAAAAAAAAAAAAGAGCCAGGCTCGGTCTCGAATGCGCGGCTGCCAACCGCGAATACTCCCCTGCACAACTATACCACTTTCAGTTCAAGATCCCGTCCTGCTCTGGTGTATCTGTTGAGGTGCTTCTCCCGCCGTCGTGAAACGAGCGGTGGTGGAACGAGTCGGTGTGCTCAAGCTCTCTGCCTCTGACCAACACAAGGCAGCTGGGCTGAATGCAATGCTGTGCAATTCGTGTCCTTGCCGCTGCAGTGTCGTGTCTGTCGTGTCTGTGCGTGTGCTGAATGCAGTCAGTCTCTGCCAGGCGAGGTCCCTTGTGCGGCTGCAAATCAAGCTGGTCAGCAAGCGTTCAAACCTTAATCTGGTGAACTGCTATCTACTGCCCTGCGATCCAGTGTGCCCTAGGTTCCCCCTTCCCGATCCGTCGACGGCGATATCGTCTGATGTTTTGTTTTTTTTGTTTGTTTTTTTTTAGTTTGCCCTTCTTGTGCTTCGGCCGATGTCGCTGTGTGCGTAGGTAGCTTTAGCAATATCAATGCGAGGCTTACTTGCTTACACCGGCGACCCACGCTGCGTGTCTGGCCTTGTTCGCCTCAGGCCCGCGGTGGAGCGAAAATCCGCTCTCTAGTCCTCGGCTGTAGCCAGGCCGACAGGTTGAGCGTGCGGTGCTGCTGTGCCTCAGTGTCCCCTGTGCATCCTCGCCTTCCGCGCCGCCGCTC
This sequence comes from Tribonema minus, assembly GCA_017506865.1. NCBI lineage: Eukaryota > Xanthophyceae > Tribonematales > Tribonemataceae > Tribonema > Tribonema minus. The sequence continues at coordinate 40,365 of JAFCMP010000236.1, forward strand.
CGCCAGCGGCTCCTCCTTCGCTCCTCCTCCTGGAATGAAGAAGTTGTTGTATGGCAAAAGTAAAAAAAGGCGTTTCCGCAAGGCAGCTGCAGGCCCACTCATTTCTTTGTTGCTGTAAGAGAATGGTCTGCAATGAATTTCACACAGTGTCTGTGCAGCATGCAGGATGACCCTCAAAAAAACGTTTGCGCGCTGCTGATGGCTGCAGTCAGCTTCGAGCGTTACGTGCTTTTCTGCTGTATGCAAGCTGACCTCTCACTCGAAAATCAGAGCCATTCGTCAGGAATGCATAGTTTGTACAGGAAGATGACTGGCAATATTATTCCTTTAACACCATAATGTTCAAAGCTTTTACCCTCACCAGGCCTACTGTTGCTACTATGCTGATGCCAGGTGGACGAGTGAACGGACTCGTATACGGCTGTTTTAGACTGGAGGAATCCACGCACCCGGCACCATCTCCTGGACCTTCATAACCGGACTTGCAGTTTGAAGATCTGTGAGCCTTGTCAAGGAATATGCTTCAAAATATCCAGGTATGCAGCAATCTGCATTGCAGTACA
>JAFCMP010000237.1:0-40605 GCA_017506865.1 Tribonema minus
GATCTGCATGACATGCAACGCGGCGATCAAAGGCCGAGCTCAGAACGTTGCACCTGGAGCCGCGACATGCATGCTCGTAGCAAACATCGCATGTGCGCTCAACCCTCTTACGACTGGACACTGTCGAACGGGTGCTACAGCGGTAGTCCTCATGGCAAGGAAGGCACGCGGTAGTACTGATCACACTGCCGCGTACAGGCCTGGACGACGCCGGGAACGTCGTTGCTACCCAGCCCTGACTGCTAGGCATTTTACATAGCCGATGCAGGCCCAGCAATACACCCACTGAAGATTCAGCGTCTTCTGCAAAGAGGGGGTGTTGACAGCTGGATTTAATCATGGGCAAAGTGTCTTGGCAATCATGTCAAACATGCTGTATCCGAGGGGCGAGAGCCTGCCTGACGTACGCATGCACGGGACATGTTGTCATTGCTATGCCATGCAGAGCGACCTGCAACAAGCGTAACGGGAGTACATAAGGAGAATCATGGCGGATAGCGTATCAAGATCGGCGACGGACAGCTCCGGGGAGGCTGGAACGACCCGGGAGGCGAGGGGAACGGTGGCGGTGTGCAGCAGCAAGCGCTCGTGCCCCCCGAGCAGCAGCCGGCGACGCAACCCTTCACGTCGTCGGCCGGTCTAACCTCATCAGCGACGTCGAGCGCCGCCCCCTCGACCGTCGCAGTGACGGCGACCACCACCGCCCCCGCAACCGGAGCCGCCCCGGTGTCGCTCCCTGCTTCCACGGACCCCTCCGGCGCGGGTCTTGGCGTCCCGCCTACGACCTCCGCTCCTCAACCCGACTTCAACGAGATACTGCAAGGGCTGCGTCGCGCCCTGCCGCTGATGCCAGAGGGCGCCCTGGCTCAGCTCGCGGGACGCGCCGTCAAGGAGGCGGCCGAGATGACGTCCCCCGTCTCATTTCTCGGCACTCGTCCGCCGGCCTCATCAGCGCGCCCTCCTTCACGCCAGGCTTCGCGCCCTTCTACCACGCACCAGACCCTTTCGCCACGCGCACGACTCTGCCTCCTTCCCTCACTGCGGTGCCCACCGCGGCAGAGCTGGAAGCGACGGTCCAGGAGCTTGAGCGCGCGCTGGATCAACGCATCAACACCACCCTCGAGAGCAGCCACGTGGCCGAGCGCGAGCTCAAGGACGCCGAGCAGCGCGCCGCCGCCGTCGAGCGCGACCGTCGTAACAGCCGCCCCAGCCCTGTGGCGAACCCCTCGCAGCTGCAGCTCTCGCTGCTGCAGGGGCAGGAGGCTGAGTACGCTCACCGCTTGGAGGTCGTGCGACGGCAGCAGGCGATCCTGTCGCGTAACCACCACCTGCTCGTCGAGCGCCTGCACCGCTACACGCGCATCAAGGAGTACCTGCTGGAGGCCAAGCGCGCCGGGCCCCCAGCGCTGCACCAGTTCGTGCAGGAGCTGCCCCGCGCCTGCTGGCCGATGCGGCGCAGTGGGACGCGCGCGACCTTCGAGAGGACCCCAGCGTCGGCCTCACCGGCACGGGCCTTCCCTTCGCGCCCCCACAGACCACTACTCCGTTCGGCATGGGAGCGCGCGCCAGCGGGAGTCCCTACGGCGTCGCGAACGGCAACGCGCCCCCCCTGCTCAGCGCCACCGTTGGCACGTCACCCGCCACGAGCGGCAGCGCGCCCCCGACGCTCAGCGCGAAGACACTAGCTGGCAGCGCTACTTCAGCCCTACGGCGATCCCAATCACCCTGGGACGTCGGCGCCACCACGACCTCTCGCCGGCAGTTTGAACAAGCTGCGAGTACAACCGCGTGCCGACGCGCCATTGGGTCTACGCGCTGCGCAAGTGCCTGACGGCGGAGCAGCAGGGCTCGATCATCAACGTGCGCAAGGACCCCGTCACTGGAGAGGAGAAGGTGCACACCTGCGGGGAGATGTCCTACAACGAGATATGGGACGCCATACAGGAGCTTTACGACAACCCCAGCGGCCGCGCAGACGCGATGATGGAGCTCGCAAACATGCCCTGGGAGCCGCAGCAGACCCCCCGCGAGTTCGCCACCAAGCTTCTCAAGGCGTCGCAGCGCACCTCGAACATGTCCTCCGCTGACGCTAGCCTGCTCAAGTCCTACTACTTCGCGGCGATGGCGCAGCCTCTCAAGCAGCTCTTCCACCAAATGCAGCTGATGCGCGAGGACTGGAACCGCATGGTGGACCGCACCCAAGACCTGTACGCGTCCCTCAACGTCACGCAGAAGGACACGTTCTGCGCCAACCTGACCGCGATCAAGAGCCTTCACTCAGCCACGGCAGCAGCAGTCGAGTTCGGCGCCACCGCCGGTAAGCGGGCGCGAGCTCACAACCTACGCACGGACGACGGCGACATGGACCTCAGCGACGACGAGACGCCGTCTAGCCTCGCCGCCATCACCCCAACCCCGACCAAGAGCACGCCAGCTGCCGCTAAGCCAAAGGGCACTCCCAAGAAGGAGCTCGACCCTTCCGTGAAAATGGCGTGCTGGGGGTGTAGCAAGGAGGTGGCACGCGGAGAGCTGACGGCCCACAAGAGCGTCTGCGTGCCCTGGCTCAAGAAGCGGCTGGAGAAGCTCAAGAAGGAAGGGAAGCCGCATGATCAGCTTCAGGCCAGGCTGGAGAAGCTGAGGGGCAACAAGAAGCAGAAAAGTGAGTCCTATGACACTAAGTCTTCTGCAAACTTCATGAGTGGCATGCTTGAGCATGAGCCTGCGCGTGTGCAATCCAAGGCGGGTCCCGATGCTCACTGCCACAAACTTCAAGTTCAAGTTGCACGCGCATCCCCAGAGGCTAGCAAAGTGGCCGGTGATGCAACTGCTCAGGTGAACCCAGAGGCTGATCCCGCAGCCTGCGAAGTCACTGGCACGCGTAACCATTTGCTAAGCCGTGAGGTCGGTACTCGCGTGCTAGCAGCTATCATGTGCGCCTGTTGCGTGGCTAGGTGCAATGACCATGACACCGACGCCAGAGCTGACGCAAAGCGCAAACGCAGCGTGCCGTGCGCGGCGTCTACAGCGGTAAGTGGGAATGCCGATCTCACTGACCTTGCTTCCGATCTGTGCGCCACCCCCCGTGACACTTTCGTGCACTTGCAGACTAGGAAGGGGGATGCGTGCGCTCACGACGGAGAACCCGACGTGACGGCCAGACCACTGCGAGTGGCAGAGCTTTGTTGCGGGGTGGGGGGTGTACATAGGGGGTTAGAGGACTTTGCCAGACACACAGGTGTCAAGGCTGAAGTGGTCCTTGCTGTAGATAGGGCCGAATACACATGCGAGGCGTACAAGCACCAGTTCCCTGGCACAGAAGTTCTATGTGCAGACATCGCCAGTCCAGCAGTGCTCAAGCGCCTCAAGCAGCTGGAACCCGATGCATTCTGGGTCACTGCCCCATGTGTTGACTTCTCGCCCTCGGGCAAGGGCGTTGAAGGCGAAGCGGCCAGCGTGTTGCCCTCCGTTGCACAGCTTGCTGTAAATGTACGGCCAAAATTGGTCTTTCACGAGAATGTGCCTCGAATGCTGTTGTCTGGGGCATGGGGCTGCGCCGACGGCCACATGCGTCAGGCGGGGTATTCGACCTTTGAGGTGCAATTTCGTGGCACTGATGTTGATGGTGGAAGTTCACGCGAGCGCATCTATACTGTGTCTGCGTGCAACACCCAGGCCACCCCTGCACGTTTTGCCCGCCTGAATGCCCTGTTGAATGAGCGCTTTCGCAGCAGTACTCCAAAGACTGTGCGCGATTGCACTGGTTGCATGGAGGACACATTTTACTGGGATCCTCGTCAACCGCACCGTGCTGGCGTGCTTTCTACTGACATGCCACTGCCTAGCCCTGTGACTCGCCAACCTGGCAAGGGTCCCACAAGGTACGTACAGAGAGCCAAGGATGCCGGTCCTACAAAGGACGCATTGATACTCTCGCCTGAACAGGTGATGGAGTGCCTGGGCTACCATGAGCCCTACCCTGAAGGCACACTCACCCAGAGACGCAAGTGGGCCGCTGACCTAGTACAGCCCGCGGCTGTAAGCGCCCTGATGCAGTGTGTTCATGCCGTTGCCTCTCTGCCCAATTGTTGGGAGAGACCTGCCCCCGCTGGCCCTGACGTAACTCCTGGAGAGGTAACAGTGCATGATCACACGGCGCCGCCGCCGGAGTGGGTCGTGGACGCATCGCAGCCAGCACTACTGAGGATCGCCGGGACCTGCTCAAGCGCGCTAGGGAGTGCTGCGAACTGGTGTTGGGAGAAAGGGAGAGCGTTTCTTGCTTCGCTGCGCCAAGGTGAGCCAGTGCAATTAAATGAAGTACAGTGGCAACGCGGTGACGACGAGTCTGACTCTGATTCTGACTCACCAAGAGTAACCGTTGAGCCAGCAGTGCCTCAGTCGACTGCAACACCCAAGACGCCGATGGTAGAAGAGAGCGCTAACCCTGACTCTGACTCAGCGACACCACTGCAGACTCGCATGACACTGCACGAGTTGAAACCTAGGTGGGCAGCAAGAGGCAAAGCGCCCATGCCACTCCACAGAGTCACCCCGGTAGGGAGGCCACGCAAGAATGGCTTTGTGCACATGACCATGCGCACACAGGTGGGCGATGCCGTGCAAGAGTTTGGTCTGGATACACTGGTGGATTGCGGCGCGGAGGCTGAGTTCATCAACAAAGATTCAGCGCACAAGCTGCCGCCGGGCACCATCTGCCCTCTGGCTGATGGGGACTTCACTACGGTGGAGCTCGCTGACGCCAAGAAGTCGGTACCTGTAGAAGGGGTGGTGCACGCTCAGGTGCGCTTCAAAGACCACCTGCTGACGCACCGATTCTACGTCGTGGACCTGCCTTACCAGGCAATCTTAGGGTCAAACTTCTTTGGCAAGTACGGCTCCGTGATCTCCTACGAGCACGGGATGAAATTCTATCCCGCTGGCTCGTCAGGCCCCGCTGTGCCCATGCGTGAACGTGCGCGCGTTGGAGCCTTGGAGCCCCCCGAAGCAAACTCCATCAAGATAGGCTCAGCAAGGGTACACACCAAGGACAAGCCTGTACTGCCAGAACGCAAATATCTTCTCAGAGCAGCCTCAAACCAGGTCATTGACGCTGACACCGCGCACACGCTGGAAGTGGTGTCTCACCCGCCACTGCAGTGCACAGGTCCTGTAGAGGTGCTGCTAACCCCAGACGTCCCAGAAGCGGTGACGGCCGTGAACAAGTTGGCCGAGCAAGGCGTTGTGTTGCTGGACTCAGTAGATACTGCCATGCCGAACAAACCACTCAGGCTAATGGCTGAAAACACTTCCACAATGCCAGTGCTCATCCGTAAGGGAGCAATACTAGGCGCTGTTGAAGCACCGGAGCTGGTGTGCGGTCTAGACGTTGACCAAGAGACGCTCACAGCTAACCTCACGCGCATAGCGCTCAGCCGACTTTCTAGCGACCCCCCAACCGTAAATCAGGTGAAGCCTAGCTCAAATCCCACAGCAACCACACAGGCTGAGGCGGAACGCACCGCTCACAGGCGTAAGGTAGCTGAGGAGCACAATGCCACCTTAGAGCTCTGCACGGACGAGGAGCTGGCAGACGTGCTGAAGCGGGATGGTAAGGTGATACCTATGTTGGAAGAGCGTGACAAAGACGGTGTTAAGTACTACGATCGGGTCATGGAAGTGCTACGCCGCAGACGTGCTGCCTTTGCAAAAGACCCCAAAAACCCTAGGGTCACGGATCGCTTTGACGTGGACAATGATACCGGAGACGCGGCCCCCATAGCCGACAAGGCGCGGCGTTGGGCCGAGCGCGAGGCCAAAATCATTTTTCAAGCGATTCAGGACGAAAGGAAGCGTGGGCAAATCAGACCTGCTAGTGGGCCATGGGCCAGCAACCCTGTGCTGGTGGCTCAAAAGGGCAAGATACGCTTCTGTGTTGACTACAGACCGCTTAATAAGGTCACAAGACGTGACGAATACGGCTTAGGCAACATGGAGGACTTGATTCAAAAGGTGGCAAGTTCAAGAATTTTCTCAGCTCTGGACTTTGCCTCAGGCTATAGGCAAATTCCCATGACCAAAGAGTCCTCTTGCAAGACGGCTTTCCGAGGGCCCGATGGCTCCCTATGGGAGTACAAGGTCGCGCCGTTTGGACTAGTATGTCTGCCCAGCATTTTCACGCGCTGCATGCACGAGCTGTTAGGCGCTGCCAGACAGACTCATGCGTGCGTGTATGTGGATGATGTGCTGGTTCACAGCAAAGGGCTTGAAGATCACATAGCTCACTTGGACGATGTGCTGCGTCGCGTGGAGGAGTATGGCATGAGTGTGTCAAGGCACAAGTGTCAACTCTTCGCCGAGGAAGTGACATACCTAGGTCACAAAGTCGGCCGGTATGGCATTAGGCCGTGTGAAGACAAGGTCAAGGCCATGGTGGACATGATGCCCCCGCTCGGTAAGGACGGCAAGGTTGACAAACGTCTCATGCAAGTCTTGATGGGATGTTTCAACTACTACAGGCGCTACATTCACCGATTTGCGTCCATCGCGGCGCCATTGATGGAGTGTACCAGGGACGGTGCTGACATGATATGGAATAAACGCCGTCGAGATGCACTCGCAGAGCTCAAACGCGCGATGTCGAGCGCACCCGTTATCATGCACCCAGATTTTGACCTGCCATTCATAGTACACACAGATGCTAGCAAGTTGGCAGTCGCTGGAGTGCTATCCCAGTTTGTGCCACTTGAGAAGCTTCGAGAGCGGCACAAAGATTTTCCATGGGCTCACACCCGCCGTGCCAAGACGGTGGATGGTAAGCCAGCCAGAGAGGTAGTTGTAGCATTTTACAGCAAAGTCAATTCAGTGCAAGACGCAAAGCTAGGTGCCACCGCGCTGGAATGCCTTGCTGTAGTGCTGGCCCTGAACAACTTCCGCTCATACGTGTGGGGTAGGCCAGTAACCGTCATTACAGATGCGTCGGCACTGCGCTGGTTGCTAAAACTGAATAACCATAATAGCAAACTCCTGCACTGGGCCATGCGCCTCCAGGAATATGACGTCATGGTCGTACACCGCCCTGGTAAGGACAATGGCAATGCAGACTGCCCCTCACGAATGCCTCAAATGACGGAAATCCTGGGCCCCAGAGAGTATGACCACGCTGATGAGCAGTGGCCAGACTGTACAGATGCAGGACCTGCTCCGCCTACTGGGGTACGCTTTGAGAGCGAAGAAGTCGTGGATTTCCCCGCGAATATAGGCAGGATTGGGGCTTATGCCTCATACCCAGATGGCCCTGGCATGCGCTTTAACAAAGTCGCACAGGTATCCCCAGACCTGAGCGAGGCCATGCTCAAACTTAACCCCGCACAAGTGCAAGATGCTTTGTTTGACACCTCGCTTGAAAGCAGCAGTGGGGACGCCGTGCTTTTCAAAGAAGAGGGAGGTGAGCAGCCGGAGCAGTCGGAGCCGGAGCTGCAGGAGCTGGCGCTGGCGTCAATGCTTTGCAATCTGCGCACCGGAGTGTACCCAGATGGCGTGTGGGATAGCTGCGCATCACTCTTGGCACAGCAAACGGGTGAGCGTACCGAAACCGAGAACTGTGAAAGCAGCAGCGAGCAGGAACCTCAACTTCAAGTAGACATGATGTCAGTTGATAGCCCTGTTCAACCCCCCGCGCCAGCAACCTCGGAACACCCTGGGGACCTTGCAGGAGGAAGCTCAGGTCAGCCCGCAGTGCTTGAGCGCGATAAATTTGTGCAATGGCAAGGGCGTGACTCTTTCTGCATGGCTGTGAGGAATTACCTAGAGGACCGCAATGAACCTTCTGATGCCAAGTTGGCAAAGTTCATACCCCAGAACCAAGAATTCTTCACGCTAGAGCCTGATGGCCTGTTGGTGCACTTCGCAGCCAGTCGCCCCAAGAGGGGAGCCCTGATCACACAGTGGGTCACCCCTGAGGCACTGAAGCCCCTGGTGCTACGCATGTGTCACGACGATGGCAGCGCTCAGCACCCATCGACCGCCGCCACGCACGCCAAGGTGTTTGAGAACTTCTACTGGCGCGGCATGGGAGCTGACATTCGCGACTACGTGCGCAGTTGCATAGCGTGCCAACAGACCAAACCTCAGACGACAGCTCAGTACAAGCAAGTGCTCATGCCCCCTCAGCGCATGTGGCAGCGTCTTCACGTAGACTTCACTGAGCCAGGAGTCATATCTCTTGAGGGGCACCGCTACCTACTCGTGATAGTGGAAGCCAGGTCTGGCTATTGCTGGATTTTCCCCACTAAAAAAAGATCCGCTGCTGAGGTAGCTCCCCTGCTTGCGAAGGTGCTGCTTGAATGTGGCACACTGGTGGAGGAGTTGTGCTCGGACGGAGCCAAGGAATTTGTGGGTGCGTTGGTGACTAGCCTCTGCCGGGCCTTTGCTGTTCAGAAGGTAGAGACTAGCGCATACCACCCCCAGTCTAACGGTGTCGCTGAGAACTTGAACGGTCGTGTCAAGAGGGCCCTGGCCAGAGTGTGCTCGCACTACCAGAACCGTTGGCACGAACAAGTTGACATCGTACAGTTTGCACTGAGGAACACTCCCAGGGAAGAGACAGGCCTTACGCCTTTCTTCTGTGTCTTCGGTCGCGAGGCCAGATTCCCCCTAGATGCCCTCATCTCTAAGCCAGAGTGCACGACAGATCTGCACATAGAGGTGAAGCGGTTACAAGAGAATCTGAAGCTGGCAGAGTCTGTCATAGGCGAGGCGTTAAGCTCCAGGGCTGAGCGCATCCAAGCTCGTAACGACAAGATTCAACGCACCCTGCATGTAAGTGTAGGCGACTATGTATGGGTCAAAAAGCCGCCCTCTGAAGGACGCGCGAGTGGCCTGGAGGAGCGCTTCACCGGACCCTGGAGGCTGATAGCACCCTACGGTGACTCAGGGCTGTCATTTCAATGTCAACTCAATGGCGCGCGTGTGCGGCTCACTGATGCACACGTGGAAAACATGAAGCCGTATCACCCTAGGCCTGCTAGACTGGTCAGCGACGGAGTACACGCCGCCGTAGACCCAGAGCAGCTGAAGGAACTGGACCTTGATCAGCGGTTACAGAGAATTCTAGACCGCAGGGCTAATGAGGACGGTAGCTGGTCATACAAGTGGCTGGCACGCGACGGTACCTCGTCTGAGTGGATTCATGAGAAGGAGTTTGCAGAGAGTTTCATAGTGCCGTCCTGGGTGCTAGACACTTTTCATGCCCTCTATGAGATCCAACACGAAGGTCACATGCCGTCGTACGCAGAACGCCCTAGCCCACGTGAGGACCGCTCACTACCTAAAGACGAAGCGTTGAAGCGCTACCCTTGTGGCACTCAGGTGGTAAGGCAAATTTCAGGTGCCGATCCCGAGACCACTGAGTACATTTGGGGCCAAGTGCGCGACTTCGTACGATTTAAGTGGCGAGTGCGTTACACGGATGGAATTTGGGAGGACCTGACATCGGCACAGGTACGCTCGGGGAAGTTGCTAGCAGAAGGTGTGCGAGACAGGCTACGCAGGCTGGCGCGTGAACGAGACAAGCCTGACCCTGCTGAGCATGCTGCAGATATTACAGCTGACCCGCCCCCAGGCGTGCGAGTCACGGTGTGCCCCCACGTTCCCACCAACTTTGGGCCACTGTACGTCGGGCAAGTACTGCGCTACAGGTTCCCAACGGGCTGGAGCCGTGGCAAACTGCTAAGGCACATCTCATCGAACCGTGAGCGCGGGGAGCACGTATTTGATGTAGAGTTCCCCAATACGCGCGGAAACAGGCCGATGGCGAGGCGCCTGAAGCTCCGCCAAGAGTACTACCGCGACGATCGCAACGCTGAACCTTCCTCGTGGAACCTGCTATTGGCACAGGAAGTCATAGAGCAGCCTGAAACCCCCCACACTCCCATAGAACCTCAGGTTGCGTTGGGCCAGAATGACCTAGGACCGCGCAAACGCCCGCGTCGCCGTTGAAGCTGTGCTGACCCTGTGCGTTAGCACTGGAGAGCAGTGTCATCGTCACGCACCCGGTGCACGCCAGACCGCCTAGGGTTTGACACGCGCCGCGTAGCCGGCCAATGAGGGACTTGAGAGCGTGTACCGTGGTGGTGATGATGCGACAATGAACACCGATGCTGTCTTCTGCGTTTAACAAGTATCATAAAACGCCGTGCGTCTCATGGGCGCGCCGTGGACGGCGGCCCTTTCAAAGAAGAGGGATGATACAAAGTCCATGTCACAGTGCAGTTCAAGTGCTGTGTACACCTTTGACTGTACTGTACAAGTGTACTTCAGGCCAGTTCACCTGAGGACCGTTCCTAGGAATTTGCTTGGACTGTTCCAGGAACTACTTGCACAGAACAATCTGGGGCAGCATCTCTGTGGCTTGCTTGGGTACTAACTCTTGCTAGCCAGCTGCTGGACAGCAGGGACTCATTGGAGCTGAGCCATCACCGATACACCAGGTGTGTGGTCTTTTCTCCATGCAAGTGGTTAGCCTACATCCTGAGAGTGAGCTCCTGTTTCCCAGAAGGGCTTGGCCTGCTCATGGAGCATCCCCAGAGGCCTTTCCTTTCGGATCATTTGCGTGAGTCTGATTCAAGAATCTGGCTGAGCGCTGATGTGGTAGCAGTTCAACTCTTTCTGGACCAACTTGCTTTATGGAGCTCACTGATTGGCAAGCAGAAGATCACTACTGAAGCCAGCCCAGCTGCCCGCAGGGCCTTCATAAGTGAGGTATCAGCTCCTACACAAAGCTTAACTGTCGCACATGTGTCAACTAGTTGCATTCACCACTTCCTGTCAACACTGTTCTGCAGGCTGAATCGCCTGGCGGTGACATGTCACCTAGCGAGCGACCATGTCATGTCTCGTCAAACAATGGGCTAAAAAATCATCTGCATGTTGTGACGAACTGATTGTGCTGTGCCAGACAATGACACCAGTAGCATTATGCATTGCTGGATGATGCTCAACAGTAACGGCTAGACTCACCTTGAAGAGGAATGGAGTGCAAAATGCTCTGCGCACAGAAACACACAGAGTGACCAAACACTGTACAGACGTCTTGAACGTCTTGCAAAAAGAGGGGGAGAAATTCCATGTCCAAACGAAGATGCCGATATGCCCTTGAAATAACATCATGTCCAGAGTTGGCGGCGCTTCGCCCGCAGCAAACTGTGCCTCACCGCAGCTGCACAGGCATTGTCAGTATGCGACATGTCACGCAGTGCCAGCGCGCACACGAGGCACATGCAGACCAAAACACGCGCAGCCATGCTCAGCATGCACCTTTGCAAGGGCACGTCAGCTGGCGGTTGCACAGCATATGGGACAATCAGAGCTCTACATGGACACTGCGTGCAGCTAAGCAGGCGAGGCGGCTTGAGCAAACACAGGCAATAGCAACATCTTGACACCATCACTGGCAGTCAAGACACCAACAAAGCAAAACAGTAGGCATCTTGAAATCAAAGAGTCAGTGGTTGATTGCAGCACATGCAAACGGGACAGACGAACACCGTGGTACCAGAGCGTCATCATGTACCGCGGTGCTGTTTGCAGTCGTTGCAACGGCTGCGTCGCCTACCGTGTTCACAGATGCCCCCGCCACCACATTCCTTGCAGTAGTAAGGTTGCCTGCCATGCTGGCATAACCCCCCACCGCCTCAGTCCTTGCACCTGCAGCGTTGCCTGCCGTGCTCGCATATCTCCGCGCCGCCGCAGTCCTTGCACATGCAGCGTCGCCTGCCGTGCTGGCATATGCACCTGCTGCGTTCGCTGACATGCTGGCATCTCTCCGCACCACCACAGTCCTTGCACCTGCTGCGTCGCCTGCCGTGCTCGCATATCGCCGTGCCACCGCAATCTTTGCAAAAGCGACGCACCCTTCCATGCTGGCATAATTCTGTACCACCACAGTCCTTGCAATAGCGGCGTTGCCTGCCGTGCTGACATATCCCCCCACCCCTACAGTCCTTGCACCTGCTGCGCTGCCTGCCATGCTCGCAGATCCCCGCACCACCGCAGTCCTTGCAGTAATAAGGCTGCCTGCCGTGCTGGCACAACCTGTGTTGCTGCTTCTGTCGCGGGCGCTTGGCACTGCCTTGGCCCTTCGCCTTCCCTGTCCCAGCTGCACCTGCAGCGCTGCCAGTGGAACCGCGCGATCGCGATGCGCCACTTGCGGCTGCTGCATGTTGGCGAGGAATGCCGTTTGCGACACCTGCGATGCGTGCGGACTTCCTCACCGGCTTGCAGTTGTTGCTGCTGTCGGAGTGCCAGTTGTCGCTTCCTGTGCCCCTGCTATCACCAGCAACCAAGCCGCCACTGCAGGCGCCACCAGCATCGTCGTTTGCCTCGCTTTCTTGACAGCTATTCTCAGCCACCTCTTCGCTGACGCTGTTGCCGTCGGCGTCAACGTCCAGCGAGTGGATGCTGTAGTCATCGCCGCTGCAGTTATCGCCTCCGCCGGCATCACTAACAGTAAACGTCTCCCCGCCCCCTCCTTTGACAGCGCCTGTACGAGCATTGCTGTTACTACTGTTGTTGGAAGCTCGAGTTGGCGGCTGAGGTTCACGTAAACCTCCACATTACTGCTGCTGCGTGCTAGTTGTTGATCCGTGCGCTGTTCGCACCCCGTCTGATACCTGTCGCGCTGGCGCTTCGAGCGCCGCCGCTGCAGCCTGTCGCTGCATCGTGTCTCTGGCCTGCGAATTGTTAAGACAGGGGCACTTCCAACTGTACCACAAAAGGTTGCGCACTATCTGGTCAGACTTTCTTAACCAGATAGACAGTTGCCTCACATGCACCCCTACCTCACAATCTCCCCTACTCATTGTTTGACTTGGTCCCCAAGTCGCATTGCCGGTGGTTTTCTGTTTTCACCGGGTTTGATTTCCCAGCACCCGGGGGGAGGCTGATGCTGAAAAATCCGAAGACTATCGAACCCGACTCCTCCAACTGTTAAAACAGGGGCACTTCCAACTGTACCACAAAAGGTTGCGCACTATCTGGTCAGACTTTCTTAACCAGATAGACAGTTGCCTCACATGCATCCCTACCTCACAGAATTCGCGGCAACATGATGCTGTCGCTGCTCAGCTTCCATAGCGAACCGCCGCCTCGCAATAGTGACCCTCAGCTGCCTAGATTCTCCTCCTCAAGCTCTCGCACCTTTTCGTGATGCCGCTGCTGTCGAACTATGACATGGCATGATCATGCGCATCGTTCAGCTGCTGGATTGTGCTGCTGTTTTTTTTTCAGCAGCAGGAACAGGTGCTGCTGTTGTTGCTCTGCCTGAGGATAGTGCTGCTGTAGATGTTGACGTTGCTCCTGCTTTTGCTCCTCCAGCTCCTCTTCTGCTGCAAGATCTTTCAAAACCACTCAGCAAAAACTGACTCCAACTTCTTCAAGTGGTGAAGTTTCCAGGTGCACTGAGGGTGTGTGGGGTGAGCCGACTTGCGGCAGCAGCAAATCTCTGTGCGCCTTGTTGCCTTGAACAGGCAGGCGTGATGGGGCTACGCTCAGCTCAGACCTTAGCCGGGAGATGCTGCGATGTCGAAAGTGTTTCGGGCGCCCTGCTTATCCTCTCACTTTTGACAGCAAAGTCTACTACCTGACGGGCTGTCCGTACAAAGGATGATGCGCTGGAAATCATCAAGGGCCTCCAGGGCAACTGTCAGGTCCTGCGCAACCAGAAAGGCAGACTGGTGAAAGCAGATGCGCGGGGATTCCGATTTCCAAGATTGAAGTCAAATAATAATCACCATTGTGCCATGTTTTCATGGTTTGTTAGTGGTTCAAGGTGTTCGCTCCACGGCTGCTGTTAATAGTCCATAAATTTCAAACGCTTTCAAGTTGACAACTTTATTTTAAAAACAAACAAATGAATGCTTTGATTGGCGCCTATCTGCCTTGCATGCTGCAAATGGCTCCAGCTTACATGGAAAGTCTGGCCTTTATGCCACTGCTGCTGACCACTGCTGCTGACAGTTTTACGTCACCAAGATCTCACTGACCACTTCTGCAGGCAGCAAGGGAAGCGCGGCTCCTCTCACATATGCTTTTCGACACACTGCGAATAAGAAGTTGTGTTAAACGCTACGCTTACTGGTGCTACTATCGATATATGGTAACTATTTTCTTGAAGCCTTGCCACTCTTTGGCAGAACAGTGTGGCAAGCTGAGCACGAAAGACACAGCGACAGCACTTGCAACTGGCCTGGAGAGTCTCAAGGGCGATCACAGGAAAGTGTAGGCCGCCTACCGCTGTGCAGTCATCTTGCTCTGGTATTTGGTTCATTCCTTGCAATTAAGAACTCAGGTCCGGTGCGCACGCGATGCATTCAGGTATTGCCACCATCAAAATTGTGACATGTGTCAGCCGTATCTCGCCTCGTCTGACAGGCATACAACAATCAAGTTGCAGGCCTGTACGGCAGGCTGACAAGTGTAGTACTTCATCACAAAAGAAGGTGTACGCATATGCACAAGATCATGCACTGTAACGTCCCATACAACTGAGTCAAGTAGTGCGGTCACTGATGATGGTCGCCTAGCACAGCTGCTCGGTCAATTCCAGATAGCTATTCTTTTCTGCTCCCAGGGGTAGCCATGACTGAAACGTAAGACTCATATGGCATGCGTAAACAATGAGTCAACATGTGTTCACAGCCCCCCCCCCCCCACCCCCCCACCCGCATGCCCTCTTGTGCAGGGGTAGCTAGTACTGCTCGTAGCGGGGTTTTAAGACCAGAGGCCGCAGTCTTCTTCCTCAACCCCAGCGTCATGTTCACGTGCAACAAGGCCATTGGCAGCGTCAGCGTGGGCGCGCAGACCAAACTGCAGGGGTCCTTCAGGTGAGCGCCGCCGCTGCTGCGGCGCGATGTCACGTCGCGTCGCTACGCCCTCATTGTACATATTCAAGCACACACTTTGTCACAGTGTTGTGTAGGTGTCAGGTCCTTTGGTAGCGGCGGCGCATAGCGCTGCATCCTTGCTGCAAGTGTCGCCGCAAATGCCTGCAGGCTAAGGTAGCTGTGCATGGCGGAGAGCACAGAGCGCACGCTTGCAACTACGCGCTCGTTCGTGTTCGTGGTGCGCAAGTGCGCTGTGCGAAGTGCAGAAACCTGCATGCCACTTCACATGGTGCCATGCTCTCATTTTTTTGAAGTATACCAAAGTATACATCTGGCTATGTCATGTTGACATCATGTTCACACCGCAATCATTCAATCATTACGTGTGACGTTCTGGAACTTTACTGTGAGCCAGCTGCTGTGTGTAATGGCTGCCTTCCTAATATTACTCGCTTCTGGCTGGGGCGTGCACTGCCGCAGGCTGCGCTCTGCAGCTACCCTCGCAGCGGCATGCTCAAAAGCCCCGACCGTGCAGGGTGCCGAGCGCACAGCAGCGCCAGTGCTGCTGCAGGCCGCCGCAGCGGTGGCGCAGACGGCCGTAACCTTCGGTCAATTATTGTAATTATCAACTAAAATTATAAAAGTTTTAATCTATTTAGATTATTTGATTACTACCCAAGACCTTAAAAGATTAGCCAAAGAACATTTGATCAGCCAGAAAGCAAACATGTTTTATTTTCATGAAGTTAAATCTGCAATTTCAAAGTTAGATTTCAAATCTAAATGGCGGCCGCCGCTGCCTGGCGAGCAGGGCAGCGCTGCGCACTTAGGGTTAGGGGCAAATCTGCGATGGCGCTGCGGGCAGGAATGACACTGCGACCTAACTTGCAACTGGTCTCGGGAGTCTCGAGTATTGCTGCCATTTGGGCGTGGCATATGCGTCACCCGCATGTGCTCTTACCGCAAGTATACTCTTCTGCAGGTAAAAAAAATTCAAGCCCAAAGCAGGTGTGCGCTCTTCTGTGCTCACACGTGCTGCACAATATGCTCCACATAGACTTGTATGGCGATGGCATATGTCATGCAAGCGCTGCGAAATTAACTTTTTTGTACTTCGAAGTAGTTAAATTGATGGTATGGTGCCCTACAAGACCATGGACCCAGTGGAGCGCAGTAGCACCATTGCACTGCTGGCATGATGCTTGGTTGCACTGCAGTTACAGTGTAGTAGCGGCTTCTGACACAGTCAGGGCTAAAATGGTGTGCAAATTGCTCTGTGCAAACCAGGGAGGGTAATGAAACACCAGTTTACACTGTCTTTAGCATCCCTACAACAAGAACGGCAGGAGTTCTGCATCCACCTCACAGCATTTTTCAGCTGCCAATGATGCCTCACAGTTTGCAATCATGTCATCGGCGCCGAACTCTGCACCGTAGCTGCACAGCTTGCGTGTCGCAGGGTTGCCACCGTGATCACACTACGAAATACTACGAATGAATGACCCATTAGCCTTCCAAATGAGTCACCAGGCTGAGGTTCATGTTACCATGAAGGTTGGGGAAAGCCATAGACAGAGAGAGAAGTCCAAGCATTGTTTGTTTTGTTGCAAACTGATTCAAGCACAAATAAACACCCAACTTGAAGCAGGAACTTCAACTATGCTGAGCATCTGTCAGCAAAAGATGTCCCCTTTCCCCCACCTAGCCTCATCTCAACCTCAATGTAAACGGTGATGGATTCGCCCACTCGCGTGCTCACAGTGACCACATGCACCCAGGTGAAGGCTGCTTAACGCCCAAACACTACCCAAAGCTCAGCATGCAGTTTTGCAAGGGCAGGTCAGCTGGGGGGCTGCACAGAAAGTGGGACAACCACAGCTTTATGTGGGTGCGCTGCGTGCAGCCAAGCAGGCAAGGCATCTGGAGCAAGCACTGGCGATATCTTGACATCACCGGGAGTCAAGACACCACAGAAAATAAGCGAGCATCATGATATCAGAGAGACAGTGGCTGATCGCAGCACACACAAATGCGACAGCCCAACACCGTGGTGCCGAAGCATCTTCATTGAAGCATCTTCATTTACCACGGCGCCGTCTGCAGTCATCGCAACGGTTGCGCCGCTTGCCGTGGTCGCATATGCCCGAACCGCCGCAGGCCTTGCAAATGCAGCGTCGCCTGCCATGCTCGCAGATCCCCGCGCCACCACACTCCTTGCACTGGTACCGCTGCCTGCCATGCTCGCACACACCTGAGCCGCCACAGTCCTTGCACGTACGGCGTCGCCTGCCATGCTGGCAGATCCCCGCACCGCCGCCCTCCTTGCAGTTGCTGTGTTGCCTGCCGTGCTGGCACAACTTGCGTTGCTGCTTCGATTGGGGGCGCCCAGCACCCCCTTTGCCCTTCGCCTTCCCTGTCCCAGCTGCATCGCCAGCACTGCCAGTGGAAGCGCGCGATCGCGACGCGCCACTTGCGGCTGCTGTACGTCGGTGTGGAGTGCCGTTTGCAATGCGTGCGTTTCCTCACCGGCTTGCAGTTGTTGCTGCTGTCGGAGAGCCAGACATCGCTGCCTGCGTCCCTGCTATCACCAGCGTCCAAGCCGCTGCTGCAGGCGTCCCCAGCGTCGTTGTTTGCCTTGCGTTCACGACAGCCGTTCTCAGCCACGTCTTGGCTAATGCTTTCAACGTCGCTGTCGACGCCCATCGAGTGGATGCTGTACTCATGACCGCTGCAGTCAGTATCGTCGCCGCCAGCGTCACCGGCAGTAAACGCCTCCCCACCCCCTCCGGTGACAGCCTCTGTAGGAACATTGCTGCCAACACTGCCGCTAGCGGCTCGCGTTGGCGGCTGTGCTGCACGTAAGCCTGCACGTCGCTGTTGCTGCAGGCTGGTTTCCGCATCGTATGCTGTCCATACCCCCTCTGTTGCCTGTCGCGCTGCAGGTTCCATCGCCGCCACTGCAGCCTGGCGCTGCATCGTATCTTCGCCCTGCGAATTCGTGGGAACATGATGCTGCTGCTGCTCAGCTTCCATAGCGCCCTGCTGACTCGCAATGGTGACCCTCAGCTGCCTGTTCTCCTCCTCAAGCTCCCGCACCCTTGCCTGGTGCCGCCCGTTCTCCTGTTGCAGTTTTTGGATTTCGACAGCGTGCTCAACTCTCAGCTGCTGAGATGTGATGCGCTGCTGCCGCTTTTCTTCCAGCAAGAGGCACAGGTGCTGCTGTTGTTGCTCGTGTTGCTGATGCTGGCGCTGCTGTAGCTCCTGCAGTTGCTCCTCCAGCTCCTCTTGCTGCTGCAACAGCTCCGCCAACTGCACTACAATTCCTCTCTGCTGCTGCAACAGCGAACGTTTCCGTCCTTGAATCACTTCAATCGCTCCCATTCGCGCAGTGTCATGCGTGCCCGGCATCATCTGCGCTGCGCCTGGCAACACAGCTGGTGCTTCGCGCCCAACTGGAGCCAGGCCCACCTCAGCTACTGGCTGACCCGTCGTGACACCACTCATGCCGAAGATGCAGCCTTGTGATGCACTTTCGTACAACTTTTTGTCTGATTGTGGTCAACTTCACAACTTCGGGTTTGAAGTTTCCATATTGAAGTTTTTCAATTTGATCCGTGGATGCGATCTCTCGGGAGAGGAGACCGTGGAGTGGCTAGCAGAGAGCCGACTTGCGGCACCCTCTCTGTGCGTGTTGTCGCTTTGAACAGACAGGCGTGATGGGGTGGGCTCAGCTCACAAGGGCGCCGTAGCTGGGAGAATGCTGCGATCTTGGGGCCCTATGCTCTTGGACTGTCCGTTATAGAAAGGAAAGGGATGAGCTGGAAATCATCAAGGGCCTGCAGGGCAACTGTCAGATCCTGCGCAACCAAGAAGGCAGACTTGAATGCTGTGAGACGTCAAGCAACTTTCAAAGAGTTTGAAGTTTGTCTCAGAAAACACAATTTCGCACCATTTGTTCCTAGGGTGTTGGTGGTTCATGATGTGTGCAGCACGGCGGCAGTCAAGGTACAACGATTAATCAAGTTAAATGGTGTCAATTTGACTACTTCAGAAAAGAAATGGATGCTTACGGACGCCTTGATTCCAGTTGATAGTTGTCCGCCTTGCATGCTGCAATCGGCTCCAGCATGTATAGGACCAATGTGACCTTTGGCCTGCTGCTGACAATCTGCAATGCCAAGGTCTCACTGGCCTCTTCTGCAGCACAGGAACGGCAGCTCCCCTAACATGCTTTGGACATGCGGCAAACAAGAAGTTCATGTTTTACAAATGCTACACTGGTTGATGCTATCGATTTATTGCCTTTAATGTCCTAAACACCTGTCTCTCTTCGGCAGCACATTGTTGTAGCACGAATGACACAGCAACAGCACTTGCAACTGACATCGAGAGTCTTGAGGGCGATCACAGGAAAGTGTAGGCCGCCTACCCCTGTTGCAGTCATCTCGCTCTGATATCTGGTTCACTCTTTGGAAGCAGAAACTCATGTCCACTGCACACGTGATGTGTTCAGGTATTGCAGCCATCGAATTGTGACATGTGTTAGCCGTATCTCGCCTTGTGTGACAGGCCAACAACAATTAAGCTGCACGGCATGCTGACAAGTGTAGCACTTCATCACCAAAGCAGGTGTACATACATGCACGAGTCATGCACTGTAACGCTCCATACATCTGTGCCACAGTGTTGAGTAGTGCGTTCACTGATGATGGTCAGCTGGCAGAGCTACGCGGTAAATTCCAGATAGCTTTTCTTTTCTGCTCCCAGGGGTAGCCATGACTGAAACCCAAGACTCATGTGGCATGCGGAAACAATGATCATCGAGTCAACAAGTGTTCACAGGCCGTCCCCCCCGCCCCCCCCCCATGCCGTCTTATGCAGGCGTCACCAGACCATGGGCCGCAGCTGTTCTTCTCCAACCCCAGCGTCATGTTCAAGCGCAACAAGGCCATTGGCAGTGGCAGCGTGGGCGCGCAGACCAACCTGCAGGGGTCCTTCAGGTGAGCGCCGCCGCTGCTGCGCCGAGACGATGCGTCGCGCGCGTCGGCATGCCCTCACTGTACATATTTGAGCGCACACTTTATCAAAATGTTGTGTAGGTGTCACGTCCTTTGGTAGCGGCGGCGCATAGCGCTGCGTGCTTGCTGCAAGCGCCACCGCGAATGCCTGCAGGCTAAGGTAGCTGCGCATGGCGCAGAGCACACGGCGTGCGCCGGCGACCGCGCGCTTGTACGTCTGTGTGGTGCGCAAGTGCGCTGTGCGAAGTGCAGAATCGAGCATGTCACTTCACATGGTGCCATGCTCTCATTTGAAAGCATACCAAAAGTATACACCTGGCTATATCTTGTTGACTTCATGATCACCGCAATGTGTGACGTTCTGGAGCCTTACTGTGAGCCAGCTGGTGCCTGCAATGGCTTCTTTCCTGACAATCCTGCGCTTCTGGCTGGGGCGTGCACTGCGCTCTGCAGCTACCCTCGCGGCGTGGTGCTCAAAGCAGGGTCCCGTGCGCGCAGCAGCGCCAGTGCTGCTGCAGGACGCCGCAGCGCTGGCGCAGACGGCAAATCTGCAGCCAATTGTTGAAATTATCAACATGAATTTAAAATAATTCAAGTTCAACATTTAGATTATTTGATTACTACCCGAGACTCAAGATTAGCTGATGAATATTTGATCAGTCAGAAAGTAAACATGTCTTGTATTCATGAAGTTAAATCTGCAATCTCTAAATTATAACTTTTAAGAATTTAAATGGCGGCCGCCGCTGCCTGGCGCGCAGGGCAGCGCTGCGCACTTTGGATTAGGGGTAGGGCTGCGATGGCGCTGCGGGCATGATTGACACAACGACACCACTTACAGCTGGTATCGGGCGTCTCGGGCGATCACAGGAATGTGTAGGCCGCCTACCCCTGTTGCAGTCATCCGTGCTGCTTTGGTCTGGTATATGGTTCATTCATTGAAATCAGAAACATGTGCTATGTCACATAGCACATGTGATGCGCTCAGGTATTGCTGCCGTCAAATTGTGACATATATCAACCTTATCTTGTCTCATATGACAAGCATTCATTAAATTCAACCAAGTTACGAGGCAGGCTGACAGCACACTTCATTTAATTTGCAACAGCAGCTGTACATACATCCGCGCACTGTGACGCTCCATACCACTATGTCCAGTAGTACGGTCACTGATGTTAGTCACCTGGCAGAGCAACTCTGTCGATTCCAGAAATGACCTGCCAAACTAGATCAGGGATGTGCAGCTATTATGTTCTGCTCCCAGGGGTGACCCATGACTCAGACCCAAGACTTACATATGTCATAAGTCAACGATGTCCATGAAACAACTGTGTATGCACCTCATAACCGCATCTCACAGCGCCCCCTCTTACCCCCCCCCCCCCCATGCTTTCTTGCGCAGGCGTCGCACTGCTAACTGCGGTATTTTAAGACCAGGGGCCGCAGCTGTTCCTCTCCGACACTAGCGGCATATTAACGCGCTACAAGGCCAAGGCCATCAGCAGTGGCAACGAAGGCGCGCAGACTAACCTGTAAGAGTTCTTCAGGTGAGCGCCCTTGTTATGTGCCTTCTAGAAACGTATACTTTGAAATATCGATGCATGTATGCATGTTTTTTAGGTGGGGTGCCGCCGGCGTTCTTGTCGCAAGATTTGTTTGCAAATGCCTACGGCGCCAGAGTAGCTATTCGCACATGGCGGCATGCAGACACCGAGCACCAGCGACTGTGCACTTTCTTTTCTCTTTGGCGTGCACGCGCGCTCTGTGAAGCTCATAATCTGCTATGCGCATGGCGCTTCATATGCGTGCTCTCCCTTGAGAGCATGCACGAGTATACTTCTGGCCATGTAATGTCAGGACATGGTCACCCCAAATGTGTGACATTCTCAACTCGCACTGCGAGTTAGCTGGTGCATTCAATGGCTTCCCACCAGCACGCTCGGGCGCGCATTGAGCTCTGCAGCGTATCTAGGCAGGCTTGCAGCCCCAACAGTGCGAGACTCTGCTGGAGCCACAGCGGCAGTGCTGCTGCAAGCCGCCGCAGCTCTGACGCAGAAAGCCGCAAACTGCAGCGGCTGCCTGGGCATGCAGGGCAGCGCTGCGCAGGTGCGGTTAGGGGTAGGGCTACCATATTGCGCTGCGTGCGGCCGGGTCATGCGGGCAACGCGGGCGCGTGTGTTGGCCAACTCGCTGGTGGCTGGTGGTCTGTGTGCGTGAATTCACTAACCCTAACCCTAAGTGACAGCCCTAACTCTAAGAACCACTTCATGACCCCAGTGACTGTCCCCGCGCTGCCATTAGCTGCGTCGCGGCGTAATGCCCCGTTTCGGCTGCCCCAGCTGCAAACCCTTGAGCCTTGCAATGTGTCAGCGCGTTCATTGCTTGCGCGTGTTGTCGTTCTGTAACTGAGATGTCGCAGCGCAGCATGCGGTGTCGTGTGTGTGGCCGCCATGTGCCGCACGGCGCATTGTGGTTGCCTCGCTCCCCAGATGCGCGCTGCCGCTGCACACTGTTGACCCTAACCGCTTGCGCCCCCTCCCTTCCACCCCGCACAGCAAGAACTGCACCCTGCAGGAGGCGGAGGCACTGGCAGTCCAGACTCTCAAGCAGGTACGACATAGCGTAATGAAAGCCAATGCGGCTCCTCATTACATATCCAGCTTGACCCCTGTATACGTACCTCGAGGTGTACAATTGACAAAGCACACCAGTCAATTGAGCATGCTCACGCGTGATGACAGCGACCGCGTCACCTCATCACATACCTAGCTCAACTCCCATGCATGCACTCTCTGAGGTGTACCATAGAAGCGTACTTCAAGACGTGTCCCCCAATCCGGGGAATGAGCACAACGTGCACTTGAGGGAATGCAGCGCGGCGCTGCGGTCATGGCAGGGCTACTGTAGGGCTTACACTAAAGTCCTTGCGCCAAGCAGGTTGCGCCACTTACTAGCGCCAGTTGCGCCAGCTGGCGGTCCAAGTGACTTGTGCACGGCACATATGGCGACACTCGCAAGATTACTAACCAGTATTGCTCACTGCTTGCGGGTTTACTCGCGAGTCTTGCCTGGGGTAGTGTCTTCACCAGGGTTAGCCTTGGCTGTAACCCTACCCTTATCCCCAATGTGAGCTCCATGGGCCTCAATAGTGACTGTAGAAGGACTAGAAGCCTCAGTAAGAGTTGTAGCTGTTGCTTTATGGCTAAACCAGTTTAGCCTCAGGCTGATCCGCAACCTTGACTCAGTTGCGCCAAGCCCGTCTGAGTTTAGGCGCTACCTCTGGGTCATGGCCTCCGTGGCAGTTTGTTTATGACATCGCTCCCATGCAATCAGCAACTACTGGTATACGCAGACGCATTTGTAGCGATGACGTGGTCATGGCAGTTGGCGTGTGGCCATTCAGCGATGAGCCAGGCGGCGTGCGACGTCGTACGCATGGCTGCCATACGCTGCGTGGCGCGTCGTGCACTGCCTTGCTAAGTGCTGACCCTGACCGTTACTCTAAGAATTGCGCGCATCAGCGCCCTCGCAGTCAGCATTGCAGCGTAGCGCCTCGCGCCAGGCGTGCCAGCTGCAGCTTTTGAGCCTTTGAAATACGTCAGAACGTCCGTGCATGCATGCGCGTGGCTGTTTCATGGCGAGGCATCACAGTGAACTACTACTGCCTCCGAGAGTCTGGCCACATGGCGCGTCATGATTGGGTCGCAAACCAGATGCGTGCTGCCGTCGCTCCCGCCCCCCTCCGCCCTGCAGCGAGAACTGCAACATGCTGGAGGCTGAGGCATGGCGGTCCAGACGCTCGAGCAGGCAAGACGTACGGCGTTGCGTTATGACAGCGACACCTCCCGGAGGCACTACACACTCTAGCTTTTCTCCCATCTGTGTCTTTGGAGTGTACAATGAAACAAGCACATCACTCCTTTAGCACGCTCGCACCTGATGACTGCGAACTCGGCACCTCATTGCAAACCTACTGTAGCGTGACTTCAACGCATGCACTTTTAGAGGTGTACCATAGAACCGTACTTCAAGATGTTTCCTCCATCTGGGTGAGTACGGTCACCGGAAGGTCGCACTTGACGGAATGCTGCGCGGCGCTGCGGCCATGGCCTCTGTGGCAGTTGCCGAAAACTGTGCACTGTTGCAATCAGGTAGGCAGATGTGGTTAGCGATGATGTGGTTATAGCAGTTGGCAGTCTGTATTGGCGGGCTTGTGGCAGCCGATCTCGACCGCTGCACACTGTTGCTGTCAAAGTCTGGGTGCCTCACGGGAGAGGCTGGACCGCAACAAGGCGGTGATTAACGCGCGCGTGAGCGTGGCAAAGTCCGTGGTCACAGCACAAGATGGGCGCTAGCGCTGAGCACTGCTGTTGTCACAATCAGGGACATGACATGAGCGATACAGTAGTGATGTCGGTGTGCCACTGCCTCCGTGTTTCCTCAGCTTAAAATCCGGTCGACGCTCTGTGCCTCTGCTCGGCGCTGAAGAGATTTGCAGTCACACAAAAGCCAGCTGGACACGCCATTGGCGTCATTACCCAGCAATGAGGAGGATACACAATTGCTCTCCAAGTGCTGCTGCTGCTGCGCATTCCGCGCGTGTCTCAATGGCAAGGTCGGAAGGCCCCATCCTGCATGTGCGTCCCTGGTAGCAATGAGGTCATGATGATGGCTGGTGGAGTTTGAGAAAGCACTGACCGATTGAGCGCTGCTGCCCCGCACCCCCCCAGGTCATAGAGGAGAAGATCAGCAAGGACAATGTGGAGGTGGCAATCGTTACCAAGGCTACAAGGTGTATGATGCGGCCATGCTGCAGACGATCATCGACAGGCTCTAGCCGCACCACCGCTGCCAGCAGTGCCTGCGCGGCACGGGCAGGACCAAACGCTTCCAGTTTCAGCGCCACAGGAATATATGTGACACCTGCGATAACCGCCCGCGTGTCTTGGTCTTGTATGCTGCTGCTGCTGCTGCTGCTGCTGCTGCTGCTAGCCTAAGGAGCAGTGGTGCGCCTGTGATACACACACACGCATGGGGCTGTGCATGCACACTGCCGTTGATGCATTGATGAGTGCATGCAGCAGCTGAGCTTTGCTGTCCTGGAGGCGCTCCGCGCCTGCATGCGCAATTTGCCGCACAGCGGGCCCAGTCGCGCGTGACACTGTGGCATCGCAAGTTCACCTGCCAACAACACTCTGCTGATGCACGATGCTCAAGCAGCAGTGGCGCTCTGAGCGCTGATGCTCTTGGGGCACCTGTCGCGAGCGAGCACTTGTAGGCGTCGATGGCGCAGCACTGGATGCCTGCACACGCGCGACTTGTTGCGTTCGTTTTAGACAGCGCAGGCGCTCCAACGCATCATGATACACTGTCGTTCTTGCTCTACAGTACTTGTGCATTCCAAAACGTGCACAATATGAGAGGACGCTCGTCTTCATCAAACACAGGCTGGCCCACACAGCCCCCCCCAATGCGTGTCTCGCAACTTTGCTAATAAGGACAACTTGAAGCTCGAATGCAATGCAGCTTCACATCGAACTGCCGCATGTCTCACGTCTTGGTTGAGGTGCACAAGGCGCCAATGACGTTGCAGTAGCGCCCAGGGGTTCGGTTACTGATAGCAGCCTAACTGACATGATAAATTGCCCGCCCCCCCCCCACATGGCATGCTCCCCTGCATTACTGCGCTGACGCGACGTGCCTGGCAGAAGTGACACTGCGGACAGGACACCCTCCTTCCGTGACCCTTCCTGCTCGCCAGACGCCAGCTCATGCGCTCCGCGCCGGCGCTCACTCTGCAGCCACTGGCAGCACCTCTGACTCCTGCTCGGCAGTGCCAAGGCGAGATGAGCAGCGGCGCAAGCAGCAGGGTGATCACAGGGAACGCCGGCGAGCTTTCGGTGAACGGTCACGGCACCGCGGCCTCTGACGCCACAAGCCGCACGTTCGTGAGCAGGTCTTGGTGACGCTACAATACCCTTTTCAAATCCAGAAAGAGATTTTTCGAGGTCCCCTCATAGTTCGCACGGACGCTGCGCGATGAGTACAAAGAGTTCGGGTTCAACAAGGGTGCATCGCATGGTTGTGCACTGCCTCAGATGCTTTCTGGAAGAGAGCGGTAGGAGTACTGCATCTAGCCCGAAGCGACACCGCTGCCTGTGCTGCTGCACGATGTGTTGACTGTGCACCCAGGTGTCGTTCAACGTAAGTTAATGTGATCTCGGTACCTGTACGACCCGAACTGTACAACATGATTTTGTACAGGTACTGAGATGCGTTGCCGTGACACCACTATATTGTAGTACAGGTACCGAGATGCTTTTCATCGCCAACACCTGGGCGCACAATTATGGCCGGCGGCGCTTCGCCGGCATCGAACTCCGCGTCGTGGCTGCGCTTTGTGCGCCATGATGTGAGTCAGTGCGCAAAATAAGCACACTCTGACCTGACTAGTATGCAAAAACGCTGCAAGGCGTGTGGGCTACACAGTGGCACAGCAGATGGGCAACTGCATGTGGGTGGGCACTGCGTGCAGCTTACCAGGCGATGCGTGTTGAGCTAAAACAGGCGATGGCGACATCTTGACTCTTCACTGACAGTCAAGACACCAACAAAGAAAAACAAGCAGGCATCATAAAATCAGCAAGGCAGTGGCTGTTTGCAGCGCATGCAAATGCAAAAGACCGACACCGTGGTGCCAAAGCGTCATGTACCACAGTGCCATTTGCAGTCGTTGCAACGGTTGCGACGCTTGCCATGCTCGCAAATCCCCGTGCCGCCGCAGTCCTTGCAGTAGCGGCGCTCCCTGCCGTGTTCGCATACGCCCGCACCACCGCAGTCCTTGCACAAATGAGGTCGCCTGCCGTGCTGGCACAAGTTGCGTTGCTGCTTCAGTCGTGGGCGCTTGGCACTGGCTTTGCCCTTTGCCTGCCCTGTCCCAGTCGCGCCTCCAGTGCTGCCACTGGAAGCGCGCGCTTGCGGCGCACTGAGTGCAGCTGCTCCATGTCGGCGAGGACTGCTGTTTGCGACGTCAGCGATGCGTGCGCATTTCCTGGCCGGCTTGAAGTTGCTGCTGCTTTTGAAGCCCCAGGTATCGCTGCATGCATCGCTGCTATCGTCAGCTGCCACACGCTCTTCGCGTGTGCCTCCGACATCCTCTCCGTAGTCGCTATCTGCGTCGCTGCTATCACCAGCGTCCAAGCCGCTGCTGCAGGCGGCACCAGCGTCGGTGTGCGTCTCGCTTTCATGACAGCTGTTCTCAGCCACCTCTTGGCTGACGCTGTCAATGATGGCGTCGACGTCCAGCGAGTGGATGCTGTGGTCGTCGACGCTGCAGTCGCCATCGCCTCCGCCAGCATCACCGGCAGTCAGCGCCTCTCCGACTGGTCTGATGGCAGCCTTTGTATGAGAGATGCCACCGCCAGTGCCGCCTGCAGTCGTTGTCGCTGGCATTTGAGGTTCGCGTTCTCCCGTGGACGGTACCAGCGAGGACTGGCGGTTAACCCGAACATCCCCTCCAAGCATGCCCGCACCCTGCTGCTCCGCCCATGCGCCGTCCGCACCGCGCCTGTTGCCTGACATTGCTGCTGCTTGCCTGTTGAAGCGCGCCGCTGATTCGCAATCGTGACCCTCAGCTCCCTGTTCTCCTCCTCCAGCTCATGCAGCCTGCCCTGTTGCTGCTTGCTCGCGGCTCGTTGCCGCTGGTTGTCCTCCTCTAGCTGCCGTAGCCTTTGCTGTTGCCGCCCGTTTTCCAGTTGCAGGTCGCCAATTGTGAGGCGCTGCTGCCGATTTTCCTCCAGCAAGTGCTGCTGCTGCTGCTCGTGCTGCTGGCATTGCTGCTGCTGACACTGTTGCTCCTGATGCTGTCGCTGTTCCTGCTGCTCCTCCTTCTGCAACAGCTCCGCCAGCTGCACCATGATCGCCCTCCGTTGCTGCGCCAGCGACAGGCCTTGTGTCCTGTCACGAGCTGACATGAGGGCGCCATCACCCATCGCCGGCATCATCGGCGCTGCACCGCCTGTGGAAGATCACACCGTAGTGTCAGGCCGCCCCAGCTACTGACCGCCCCAAAGCAGCCGTCCCCAGAGATGCAACAAGCTTGAAGTTCATGAAAGAATAAAGAAAGAAAACAAAGAAAAAGAAAAAAAGTGTGAAGTGAAAAGTGCAAGTGCGTGCCCCCGTCTTCATCGTATACGTTGTACGCGTCCGCCGCTTATGTAGGTCTGAGCATGCCGACAACGGTGAGTTGTACATTGCTGAGGCAACCGAGGCACCACTTCATCGCAGGAACATCTGCCCAGGTCTCATAAGGATCAGGAAGTCCCACTACACGTTGTATTCCATCGGTACTTGATGGGTGTGTTGCAAGGCTATGGCTATGTGCAGTTCAACCCTGACAAGATCAAACTTGAGTCGCTGAAGCCTTGAGGGGTTGAGGTGCTGCGGCACGGCGAAACTGCAGAGCCCCCCAGCACCGTTGAATGCCGGTATACGCAGGTGTAGACTTGGCAACCTTCTTCGGCTGGGGCAGATGGTACTATTTTCTGCCTGAAGCATGTGCCTTCGGTGGCCTCAGCGTACCGACCGCAGGCGTACAGGCACTCCGAGTCAAGGCGGTTGAGGAGGCAAGCGGCAAGACTGGTGGTGAGCTGCAACCCCAGCCCTGTCAAGAAGGCAAAGAAGTCGGTGGTGCAATCGCACAACTGCTGTAGCTGGCGGCCACACGCTGGCTACTATTGCTGCAACAAACACCTCCTACCAAGACGCCCTTGCAACTCATGGCAAGTCAGCAGTGAACAGAGTCGCTCTTCCTGTTGCAAGCAGTGCTTGTGAGCACAAGGCCATTGTGCCAGATCCACAGTTTGACCATTTGCTCCTTTCAGTGCATGTGGATTTACTTCCGCTTGAGGGTCTGAAAACTTTCCTGCACCACGTCGTATACAACACATTTTTGGCGCTGCTGCCGCAACCCCCCCCCCCCCCCCCCCCCAGGTCATGGAGCAGAAGATCAGCAAGGACACCGTGGAGGTGGCGAGCGTCACCAAGGACGGCTACAAGGTGTACGATGCGGCCATGCTGCAGACCATTATTGACAGGCCCTAGCTACGCCGCCGCTGCCTGTACGATGCGGGCAGAACACAAATGATGGTCTCCGTTCCGGCGCCACAGGAATATATATGACACATGCGACACCTGCCCGCGTGTCTCAGTAAGGTTGAAGACTGTTGCTGCTGCTGCTGCAGCAGCTGCTGCTGCTGCTGCTGCTGCTGCTGCTGCTGCTGCTGCTGCTGCTGCTGCTGCTGCTGCTGCTGCTGCTGCTGCTGCTGCTGCTGCCGTTGCTGGCAGCTTTTGTGCGCCTATGATACATGCCGGGGGCTCTGCGCACTACCGTTGACGTGTTGGTTTTTTGAAACATGCAGCAGCTGAGCCTTGCTGTCTTGGAGGCGCTCTGCGCCCGCGCAGCTCGCCGCACAGCAGGCCGACTCGCATGCGACATCGCAACTTCACCTGCCGGATTGACTCTGCTGATGCTCGACGCTGAAGCAGCAGTTACTGTGGTGCTCTGAGTCCTGCTGCTGATGCTATTGGGGCACCTGTGGCGCACCGAGGCGGCGAGCACTTGTAAGTGGCGATGGTGCAGTGCTGGGTGCCTGTACGCGCACGACATATAGCATTCGTTTCGAACAGCACAGGCGTTCAACCATATCATGATACACTGTCATTCTCGCTCTAAAGTACTTGGACGTGCATTGCCGGACGTGCACACCATGAGAGGATGCTTCAAGTTGTCTTCACCAAACACACTGGCAGGCTGGACCACACAGGCACCCCCAAGGCGTGCCTTGCCACATTTTCATTAGTTACAAGCTGGAATGCAGTGCAGCTGCATGTGAAGCTGCCGCCCATGCCTCTCATCGTGGTTGAGGTGCACAAGGCGCCAATGACGTTGAAGCAGTGCCAGGGGGTTCGGTTACCCATAGAAGCCTGCATTAGCCCCCCCCCGCCCCCCCCGATCCCATATTTGGGCCAGCCTGGCCCAATTAACTATTTGGGCCAGGGGGTTGAACACCCCCCAGCAAGTGCACATTTGAAGTGTGCGTGTTCGCAGCAGTCGCCCTTGCGTTTCTGGCGCTACGCACAGTGCGGAGGCCGTGTTGACGGCTCATTCTGTTGTAAAACACCAGCGGTCTGTGGTCTGGCGATGCAATGGCGTGGCTGGTGCGGGCAGCTGTCATAGGCAAGTGTTTCGAAGCGAAAGTCTGCAACTGTTGCTCTTATCCTTCGTGCGCTGTCTATGCTGTGGCGAATGCAGTGCTTGGTTTGCAAGAATTTGGAGTATTTCAGTCAACATGTAGAAATCTGCACCGGCATACACGGCAGCAGCAACCAGATTTGGCAGTCAGCACAAAGAGCAAGCACTCACTGTTGCTGCTGCTGCTGCTGCTGCTGCTGCCGCTGTTGCTATTGCTGCTGGCGGTGCTGCTATTACTGCCACAACTGCGAGACCAGTGGCTATGGTTATTATCGCTGGCGACATTGTAGGGCGACGATAGCTTTCTGCAGCAGGCTGCTGTGCTCAGGTTGCGCTTGCCGTTCGTGTGTTGCTGCTTTACCACTGCCAGTGACGCAGCTGTGGTTGCTCAAAGCTGCTTACAACTGCAGCATATGTGCACCTGACCTGTAGGCTGTAGGCTTTGTGGCTCTTGCCTTGATATGACTTGAGACTGAGCTACTGCTTGTGCACGGCGCGAGTGCTTGTCCCATACTTGTTGGATCCCGCATATGGGCCAGCCTCACCCATTCAATGTTGAGGCCTCAGAGCCACGTCATCCATTCATTCAGCACTGCCGCCTCGCTGCTGCTGCTACGTGAGCGCCAGAACTAACAGGCAGTAGGAGGGCTGGCTCTGTGGCAGGCGCTGGCGGCAAAGGGAGGCCGCTGCTGCGACAGCCCCAGTCTCACAGGCAGTAGAAGGACTTTGTAGACAGGCGCGGGCGGCGAATGGAGGCCAATGGCGGCATGGAGACTGGTTGCAATGGCGAAAGCGCTCCAACGGCATTACAGCGGCGTTGTGTAGTGATCAGGTAAAGCGGTATACTAAAGGCTCTCAAACTGGCTTTTTTCGCTTGTGTGCTTTACTGAGGCGCTGTGTGAATACCTCTCCGTTCGCGCAACATTGCATTGAACCAGGCTCCAAACAGAGTTGGTTTACCACGTCAAGCAGACAAGGAGGCAATGATGCAAGCATCGGCTCACCACCAGCAGCAGCAGCAACAGCAGCAATTGAAACGCAGCCGCTGGTGCGTGCTGCTGCTGATGTTAGCATGCTACATGCAGGTTTTTTTGTGGTTGCTGCGCAATTCCCATATGCTCCTGGCCTTAGTCGCCCGCAAGTGCATGCCAAGCGCACTAGCAGTTGCTCTGCAGGAGTCGCAGCAGTAGCAGCGCAACGGTCACTGGATACGGTACAACAATAGAGTGAAAGCGCGGGCCAAAATAAATATAGGAACGCATGGTTTTTTTCGACTTCAGTGCAATATTCTGACGACCACATGTGCTCATTCAAGGTGGCACATGGCAGATGTTCTGATGCTATCTGTTGAAGAGTGTGATTGAGACAGCTTACACACGCACCTTCCGTTTACTGCATGTTATGGTTCCACTAAATGTTATGGTTCCACTGTTAATGTGTTCAGTCACTACCGTCAACGCGGTCTACCATACCGTAAGGCAATTATCTAGTACAAGTCTACACCACGTGTCGTTATTTAGGGGTACAGCAACAAACGATTTTTTGGAAAGCGTATCCCACACGTGAAGACAAAGCTGAAAAGTGCCAGAGATACTGCAAAATTCAAATGTATCAATGCAGGCCAGAGCGGCTGAGTTGTGGCGTCATGCATGTGCATGTTGATGTGATTGGACACGCTCCCGAGCAATAGAAAGATGAAGGACCACTGATTTGCACGGAGACCGTTGGGTTTGACAGGATTGCGCATGCTGGAGACGGTCAAACATTCCCACCTGCCTCAGTCAATCCTAAGCTGAATGCGCATGCCCGTTGAGGTGAAATGCTTGAAATGTTCCAATGTGCATTGATGTTAACCAACGTCGAAGAAAGTGACAATGACCATCATGTGTTGTGGTAGTATACTGTGCCTAGTGTCAAGGAATGCTGGAAGATGGTGAAATGCTTGCAGGCAGCTGAAATTGCTGTCGTCAGCATGAACACAAATGGATAACTGGACTTGTCCACACATCGCAGCGGCGCAACGAGCAACATTTGCGACTCAGGCAAATGCAATCACTATACGCTACTCAAGAACTTGTTGCACTGTTAAATGTCTTACAACACAATAGCGTTCTCAATGCAGTGTTCAAAACATGTTCGCATTATCACCTCACGGCCATCCTATTGCAATCTTATGCAGGCCCACCATCTGAGATCGGCTCCAAGCGAGGCACAGCTGCAGGCACCCTCACGAACTGTCAAATCGCCCTAGTACCAAGCAGCTGGTGTGCGCCACTTGCAGCGAGCAGGCCTGGCTATATGCTTGGCTCCAAGACAGGCAGGTGGTTTTGAAACTGCTCATGTTGCTTGCAAAGTTAGTTATCCGGAGCCTTTGTCCTGTGTGTATTATAAACACTGGCAGGTGTTGCTTATGTTGCGCATGCTGAAGGCATCATTGCAAATGGTGAGCTTGATTTATGCACCTGCAGAAGTGCAGGGTGGATAAGCATTATGCTATGCCCATCAATACAGCTCAACTGCAAGGGTTATGATTCAGCAGTAGTTGCTGTCATGATATATGCATTGCAATCGATGCCTTGTCCTGACCATCAAATTCATGCTGTTGAAATGATCAGGCTATTCAACTGCTGCTGTTGATCTAGTTAGCATGAGGTGCGTGCATGCATGGCCGCTGCTTGCGAAGAGGGCATCACTGGCCCCTGATGTGAGTATGCTGCGGATGAGATGTTTTTCTGTGACTGATGCACAAGTCCTGAACCTCTGCGGTCTGTGCTAGTGAAGGTGGTACAAGTACGCTGCAGGCACAAACTGCGTCCTTTCCATACGAGCACCAGCACACAGCCTGATTTTAGAGTGTTTCAGGTTCGTAGCATTATCAGTATTCGTGTGCTGCAAGCAGGAACCATGATCATTTAGCAAATTACCTGATCGATGTTATCTCTATCTGACGTCGCAGATGTCGTGGAGATTCCAGCAGCAAGATGGCGTGTTTTGCAGCTGCATATTCTGCATGGTGCCAGGCAACCATCCGCCCAAGTACTTATACCACCTGCAACGTGCGATTACAGCACAGCGGATTTGCGCATTGCGCCCAGATGTGTACACACGCACTGTTATGTCAAGGCACACCGTTTTTTACAACAGGCACCTCATCAATGCCCCTCTTTCTTTTCTTTTCTGCACAAATGCATTTCTGAGTTGTGCGTCCCCGTGTTGAGTATTAGTTTGTGTTACCATTTCAATTTGCGACACACTTGACCGGTTTCAAACTGTGAGGCCAACATCACATACACGCACAGGCGGCTGCAAGAGAGGGTGCATGCCCGTTCAGCAGGTTGTTTGGAGAACGGGTGCTCTGCTACACCTGATTCGATCATCTTTCAGTATTTCTCGCATTACAGTTGGTGCTGTGATCCTACGCGCATGACCTTAGTGTGAACACACATGCATGCATGCATCATGTTTGAGTTGTGGTCCTGTCAGTGGTGAAGCATCAACAGTACATCAGGCACATGTACATGCACGCACCTTGGAGTTGTCCTCGTGAACCTGATGTCAAAAGACATGCCATATAGCTGGCAAGCACATGCCATGGAATTGCAATCCAGGTCTGTATGCAAAAATTATAAAGGTAGATGACTTTGTCAGAATTCGACATCAGGTGGCTCTGGCAGAGCCAGCTTGACAACACTTGGCTCGTGAAGTCATCATCCGTCGCTCAAGATGCCATGCACTGTTATGTCGTGTTGCAACAACAGCACTAGACAAGCATACATACTCTGCTTTACAAGTACTAGCATGACATGTCATTATCTGCATTACAAGAGTAGGTGAAGCGGCTCACCGCAGCACGGTCACAATAGCAGAGCGGCTTTAGTTTTCACTATGCAGGACAAGGCTGACCTTACACAGCAGATGACAACGCAATGTATGCTTGCAAGCGGCTTACTTTTGTACATGCATAAAGTTGTCAGGATGTGTGATCTGAACGCCGAAAGCAGGAGCAGTAGAACTTCAACATGCATCATGAATAATCATGTGATTTAAACACACATTAGGCATCACAACTGGCTGCTGATGTCTACGATTTGGGCTTCTTGCGGGCTCCGCCTGTGCTGCCCTTAATGCGTTTTCCCACCGTGTTCTGCGTACGCCGTTTCCTGACAAAAGGGTCATGGACATTGCCAGCAACCATGTCGCGCATTACCTCAGCCAGATACCTCATTTTGTCTACTGCCTGCTGTGGTGGCAATGACTTAGCGTCTGCGACAATGGTCTTGGCAATCGCCCATACCTCAGCATGAGCCTTCTCAACATTAGTCTGCAATGGCTCATCTAATGCTGCTGCCCCTGCCCAATCACCGTCGAATGCGTGTTGAGTGACATCTGTGCCAGCAGCATAGTGCATTGCAGCAAGAGCCAACACTTTGGCCAGTGCTACCTGCTGACCAGCACTAGTGGTGACGCAAGCTGCTGCCTGGGCTGAGGAAGGACGCAGCCACCTAGGGTTGGTGTTGCGGAATACAGCATTGGCAGCTGCAATGGCGACACGTAAGCATTGTGGCCGGCCAGGCGCTGCAGGATTTGATGGAAGAGGTACATCAGCCACCATTTGCTGCGCACTTGTGCCCGCCCCACCCCCCCCCTCCTTACCATTCCGCAGAGTAAGTGTGTTCTGCATAGGGCTTGCTTTGCGAGCAGCCTTGAGCACCCGCTCTGCTGTGCTCTGCGGCAGCCCTTGCAGAGTGCAACCATCTATGGCAGTGATGATGTCGCCAATGGCTACAAGCTCTGATGCCTCGGCAGCAAGCATGCCACCGTCCTCCGCGCGCGTGAACGCTTGTACGACGACCATGCGGTTGCCGAATTTGAGCTTGACGCCGAGGCCCTCGCCCTTGCGCATGCGCAGCGTCACGTCGAACATGCCGTACGCCGGAGCTGCTGACGCCGCACCGCTTGTATCGGCAGCGGCGGTGCCAGCTGCGCATTCTCCAGAGCCCTGCTCGCTATCCGCTGTCCCCCCCACCCCCTGTCCCTCCCCCGCCGCCGGCCCCGCCGCCTCTGCCACCCCCCCAGCGGGGATGACTGTCACTCGCGGCAGGCAAGCGATGATGTGACGGCAGAGCATGCCTGTCCGTATGGGGTTCAGGCAGCTGCACAGGGCAGCGCCTGAGGCCGCCACCACCACCGAGTGCTGCGAGCACCCTGAAGTAGCCGTCGCTGCAAACCACTCCTGATTTGCAAACACTGGGGCGCTGCGCGTGATCGCTTGCAACATGCCCTCACTTGCCCTCCGACTATCATTGTCATCTAATGTTGCGTCAGGGTCGTCCTCCGGGGTTGGTCCTGAAAGCAGCAACACACGCGCATCAAGTCAGAGGGTGCTTTAGAAAGGGCTTGAATGCGTCCAGACATGAGAAGAAAGTGCAGGTGACTCTCGCATCAGGGCTGCCACCACCCAGCAGTCCGCAGTGCACGGCGCCTCATTGAGAACCTCACGTTGATTGTACAGGGCTGCACAGGCAGACAACCTGAAGATTGAGAAGAAGGCAGGTGCGGCGTCTCAACGAGGCTCTGGTGTTGGTTGCAGCGGGCTGAACAGGTGAGAGGGGGTGAGAAAAATGCATGCAATCGAACTTCAAGTCCAGCTCAGCAGTGGAAACGTGTACCACTGAGGACATGAAGCTGAAGAACTGGTGGACATTAGCCTTCATTCGGCAGTGCACGGACTCATACAGGGTATGCATATACTAAATTACATCGGATGATCATGATCCCTCAGTCAGGCGAGTCTGACA
This sequence comes from Tribonema minus, assembly GCA_017506865.1. Lineage (NCBI taxonomy): Eukaryota > Xanthophyceae > Tribonematales > Tribonemataceae > Tribonema > Tribonema minus. The sequence goes on from JAFCMP010000237.1 coordinate 35,946, forward strand.
GCACCCCTTTGAGGGGGGGGGGGGCCGGGGCATTTACCAGGGCGGGGGGGGGGGGGGGGGGGGGGGGGCAGAGGTCCAAGATTGGCAAGCCGAATAAACCAGGAGGCAGGCGTGGGTCGAGAGGGAGGGGGGGCAGGGGCATAAGAAAGGCTGAGGGTATCGAGGATGCCGTTACCTTACTGGCTTTAGTGTACTCGACTTGCTTGGCACATGGACATGCAGTACTATAATGGGAACAGCAATATTTGCTGCAGCACTGTTGCTGTTGTCGACATTTCTGTAGGTGGGTGTTGTCGCCGTTTGGCAAAGGGGGCTATGACTTTGCAATGACGCCCGTGGTCTCACACAAAGAGAGGGGGCGTCTAGAATGGGGGGGCAGTAAGTCATTATTCAACAGCGGTACGGTAAGGTCACCAGGTGCGTGTGCTACATGTGCATGATGAACTTCGCAAGAAAACGTACCTGGACTGGAATTGAGACCTTCATCCGCAACCGCCACATGATACCGCGCTGCAGCGACCACCTCCTGGGCGATGTGCTTCAGGCAATGCAAAGTGCCATGATGCTTCGCTACCTCCAGCAATGCCCCGTAGATGCTGCGCAGCCCTGCATCGATGCCCTTCACAGCCACGTCCAATGCGCGGGTGCTGGCCTCCATGTATAGCTGGTCTTCCGCGCTGTATCTTGCAGTGATGCGGCTGATGGAAGTGGTGAGGGAGCACAGCGTGCCCATTTTCTCCAGCTCTGCCTTCAGCTTGGCAAAGTAGCCCTCGCAGCGCTGGGTAGAGTTGATGCCGAGGGTGAGGATGCCAAGCCGGAAACAGAAAGCCCACCGCCTGCGGATTGCGTAGATGGTCCGGTTGAGGTATGTCACCACCTCGGCCTCAGCTTTTCCAGCGTGTGCAAGGCAATGGTGCATTGCTTGCCACGCTGATTCGAAGCAGCGCTCCGTGGCGCTCTGGACGCCAGCCGCAGATGCCGCTTGAAGTCCTGTCAGTCAACAAGAATGGACAGTACCGGTGATGGATATGCTTGGCATAAACATTAGCATACACGGACGAGCCTGGCCATGTCCACAGGCCAATAAGCACATGAAATACAGGAAGGTACAAACAGTACATGAGGCTCTCACTTCTCTTGTAGTAGTACATTTTTCTGCCATCGCTGCTTGTTGCCAGGCAAACCCTAGTAAATCGCGCACATTATCAAGCTGATGTAAGTGTATCAAGCACATCTCTGCACTTTGCAACCCTATATGCGCATTCTGTCAGATCAATTGTTTTTGAGTTAAAACATTGTGCACGTGATTCAGCTGCCCAGCACTTCCCTGGCTGAGTATGCGAGTTGCAGCATCACTGTTTAAGATGGCGCAGAACACGCAGTGCACGAAGATCATGGTTGCTTCATACATGTCACCTTGGGTGTCAGCTGGCACATTCTGGAAAAATACCATCTTGATCACTGCAGACTAGCCAGCGCTCAACACCAAAGACTTGTGCAAGCCTGACATGCAATGTCTCACAACGTGCATTTGGCAGCGGATGACTAAAAAAAATGCCACGGAAGTTGGCTTGCCAAGATAGGGATGCACAGCAATGCTGGCTGACAACATTGCGATCAGATTGTTCCTGTCAACGTCATTTTTGTCACCTTTGGGTGTCAGCTGGCACATTCTGGAAAAATACCATCATGATCACTGCAGATTAGCCAGCGCTCAACACCAAAGACTTGTGCAAGCCTGACATGCAATGTCTCACAACGTGCATTTGGCAGCGGATGACTAAAAAAATGCCACGGAAGTTCGCTTGCCAAGATAGGGATGCACAGCAATGCTGGCTGACAACATTGCAATCAGATTGTTCCTGTCAACGTCATTTTTTCACGTGATGCACTCATGGCTAGGTGCTCTACACATGCAAACAAGGGGCATGCACTCATGGCTAGGTGCTCTACACATGCAAACAAGGGCCATGCTACTAATTTCCAACAGCTGTAGACATACATTTGACAGTCAACTTCCGTGGCGTCGGGGTTGCACTTGCCTTCCATGCAGTCCCCAGTCTTGATTTCAACTTCTCCTTCACGTTCTTGATGAAATGCCACTCGCAGATCAGGTGCACCGTTCCCGGCCATGACAACTCCATGGCCGCCTCTGCAGCTGCATCTCTGCACAATAACACAAGTAAGGATAAGATTGGGTCACCAGCCTGACAGTGATGCCATGTGTAACAGGATAAGGGATGTGCGCTAGCGTATAGCACCGTACATATACGGCTGTGCAAGGGATGACTAAGAGCCTCGCTTCTTCTTCGTACATACCACGTAGGTGATACCTGAACTTCAACTTCTTTCAATTTCTCGTTCAGCAGTGTAGCGCTATTGCAGACAGCAGGCAGTTGTGCATTTGATGACACCACAACCACAAGCATAACACTGCAAGCACGTGCGGGCCGATGGTGGCAGCTGCTCAACAACAGTTTATGTACATATGTCTGGGTGACTACCTTCAGCTGTTCGCTCATGTCCCTGAAATCAAGCTGAAAGCAAACCTTGTTGCTTAGTGAGAAAGGATCATGACATGTACGCCGTATGCCGCATGCCACAATGGCTAAACTGCCGTCTTTATAACGCATATAGAGCGGGTAGGATACTTGAGTTGGCGTATATGTATATGCTATAGTATTTAATAACCAACATGTATATCAGTTTTGTTAAACAGGATACTCTTGCAGAAACAGGATATGCTGCAAGCCTTCATACCTGTCTGTGAAGCACACTCGAGGGAATCGCCCGTCCACCATTTTCACATAATGGTCGAAGAACCACGTGAACTCTTCAGTGCCCTCTCCATCCAACACTGCCTGGCAGAACAGTCTTGTCCTGCACATATTGCAGAGAGATTCGCACAGTCTGAGTCAGACATCTGTGTTTCATGGCCCGCTGTGATTTAAACTTGACTGATACATGCTCAGCAATCAATAGCATAGAAGCCATTAGCATGACAGTATACGGTATACGCATATCAGAACCATGCATTCGCGCATACAGTACTTCATCACCATCAGACATTCCTGCAACAGCGACATGACTCACTTGCTCTCGCCGTTCACGCCAATGATAATGCTGAGCGGCAGGCCATACTTGTTTTGCCAAATGTGCAGTCCTGTGAAACACCCAAGCAAGTGGACAACAGAGACGATTCAGATTAGTGGTGCTTCAGAAAATGCAACAGTGATCACTCCAGCGGCAGTTGAGGCATTGGCACGACGACACAATCATGACAAAGCCTGCAAGCTGACCTAAATGCAAAATATACCCCAAGGACGCAAGGATGGCACATTGACAGGTTTGTGACTGCACGTTCACTCACTACGGAAGCGTTGGCCGGCCTCAGCACACACACTGATAGCTGACAACTGCGTGCTTTGCATGCATCACCCTTTGTCACCTCAGTGCAGACCGACCGACAGTTGTGGCAAAAGCAAACTTACGTGCAGTAAGCGAGCTCAGCGACTGTGGGTCACCTGTTGAATGACATCCAGACCAAACTCCATGGCCAGCTCCACCTGCTCGCGTGTGGCCCAGAATGCTCGCTTAAACGTGCTGTCCTCCGAAAGGTCATGAGCAGCATACCCTCCTGTCGCCACCACATTGTTGAGCTCAGCATGAACTCTTTGCTGTCGCCAGCAACGAATGCAAGCTTCGCCCTGACAGCCGCCGCTACATTGTTGAGCTGATTGATTGCCTGCTCATCGAAGACAGCCTTCAGGTCCCCCGCCGAAGGTGAGCGAGGACAGTTTGTCGCAGCATCTTTCCACACATGCTGGGCGCCACGCACCAGCTCCTGACATCAGCTAAGATTTCTGCTGTGAGCTCGCTCTTGGCAATGATGCGGCCGATGCCATCAGGCCGAGGTAGCTGCTTCACAGCCATTGCATGGTTGTGACCCTCGCTGAATGACGAGGGGACACTGATCAGAGTCCATGGCACTGGTGTGGCAGTGACCGTATGCTCCAGGCTATCAGTGATCGCAGCAAGAGGCTGACGCGCTGATGGCATGTGAGGCTTTAGAACTGCACGCCAGCTGCAGTTGCATTTGATGCACTGATTTACCACTGTCCGTGGTGCAGCATCGGGCTTCAGTGCAGAGGCCTTCTGAGGAGGGGCACCTGCACAATGGCAGACTAGCCAGTATAGCGAGCTGTTTTTTTCTTCAGGTACACCTTAAAACCAGCAGTGGAAGCTTGCATCTGCACGACCTCCAAAGCTTCGTTTGGTGACCCAAACAGCCTCCCCTGAAGCTCAGCACCGAACTGCATGCAAACGAACAGGGCACAATGCGATCAGCTTGACACGATCTGCTATCTAAGGTCGAGCTGTGCCGTGCACTCAGAAAACGCAGTGGCCATGCAGTGCGAGAGCTAACAGTACAGTCAAACTTGAGCCAAACTGGCCATGCCCGCGGTAGCGCTGCTGTCCGTTGTGTGTGTCTTGAGTTTTGAGTACGCAACATGTGCAGTGCGACTGTCCACTCAAGCTGTGAAGCTTACAAGGCCGATGTCAAAATGGCTTGGAACATGAACCTGACTCCCTCATGGACATTGGTCTACCGCTGCAGATGGCAAGTTATGAATGAAATTTGGCAGTTGCTTCATAGTCA